>JBBPSV010000051.1:0-41181 GCA_038093795.1 Retiboletus fuscus
GCTGCTACTTTGCACTTTTCAGTGGCCAGTCATGCATCCACGGGGTCCATTTATTCTCGATTCCATGCTGCTCGCAACTGGATTTCCTCTGCACGCCTAGAAGGCAACTCTCAGGCTGTACTTGATGCATACACCACCACTATCGACCTTCTTCCTCAGTTGGCATGGTTAGGTCTTCCCCTCGCAGAGCGCCACCGTGTACTCCTCCAAGTTGCGGATGTAGCACGAGATGCAGCTGCGGCTGCACTCGAAGCTGGCTGTCCTGAGAAGGCTATCGAGTGGCTCGAGCAAGGACGTTCAGTTGTCTGGACTCAATTTCTGCAACTTCGCACTCCAGTCGACGAACTTCGTGTTAAACACCCACCCCTTGCTCAACAATTTCAGCAAGTCTCCCTAGAGCTGGAACATGCTAGTTGTCGTGACAATACCACATCCCACAGGTTGGTGGGCGACTCGGTTGCTGGCACTTGGTCACTCGAGGAAGGAGTCCAGAGGCACCATAACCTTGCTCTCAGGCGAGAAAAGCTCCTCGTCGAAATACGGTCTTTACCAGGTTTCGACCTGTTCTTGCTCCCGAAGACAATCGAGCAACTTTCTACCCCGGCACATTCCCCACCAGTTGTCTACCTCAATGCCAGCAAACACCGATGTGATGCACTAATTGTCATAGCAACATCAACGCATGGTATTCCTGTTCCCCTTCCTATTTGCTATCAAGAGGTAGCATTTTTGCAGAGCATACTCCGTTTATTACTCGGGCACAATCGTCTCATTATTTCACGCGATGACATTTCCGCCCTCATACCCTCTGACAACAACCTTGCCTCACATCGCTTGCACGATATGCTATCGATGGGACATAGTAGTGTAGAGGGCAGCGACAGGGCAGTCAAGGTTAAACCGCAACGACTTGGAGCATACACACCCGATGACCTGCTCCGGCTTATTCTTGCATACCTCTGGAATCAAGTTGTAAGCCCAGTCCTGGAGGTCCTTGGCCTTTCAGTATGTCGTCTATCTGAGACTCGAAGTTGGTTCTTTCTGACTGAGGTTGCATATTCTCAGCCTCTGGGTCCGCCATCCGCTGCTGAGAAAATGGCCCGCATCTTATGGTGTCCGACTGGGCCTTTCGCGTTTCTGCCCATACATGCCGCAGGCCTCTACGGTACAGCTGAGCCAGGCACAAAGCTTACCGATTTCGCTGCATCCTCCTACATACCAACTCTTACCGCTCTCGCGTCATCAAGTCGGAAAGACTTGAATGGCCCCTCATCCGATATTCACCTCGTTGCTGTCCCTCAGCCGCCGACAGATGGGCTGAGTAGCTTAGTGTGTGTCAAGGAAGAGATTGACCAGATCAGAACATTATCAACCAAATCGCCGTTCGTGACCCTCCAGGTGTCTCATGGTACCGTCGAGGACGTGACGGAGAAGATGAAGAACGCCGACTGGGTCCACTTCGCATGTCATGGCGTGCAAGATCCCGATAACCCACTCGACAGTGGACTTGGCCTTGCAGACCACCGTCGTTTGAAGCTTTCCGACATCATCCAGCTGTCACGTCCTCAAGGTGGTTTCGCCTTTCTTTCCGCCTGTCAGACTGCCCAAGGTGACGAAAAACTGTCCGAGGAATCAGTGCATCTCGCTGCTGGCATGCTTCTCGCCGGTTATGGCGGTGTTATCGCGACGATGTGGGCAATCAGAGACCCTGACGCACCAAAGGTAACGAAGGACGTGTATGAGCATCTCTTTCGAGATGGCAAGGTTCCCGACAGCACGGAGGCTGCAGAAGCGTTGCACCACGCTATCCAGCGTCTCCGCCACTCTGGAGCATCATTCACTTCTTGGGTCCCCTTTATTCACGTCGGTGGATAATGTTCGCTGGCCCAGCTTTTCATACGGTATCCCCCTGTCCTGGGACAATCGTCTTCCCCCTCTATGTAACTCTCAGCCTTCCACTTCTGGACATGTTACAAGCTCGTTCACTGAACTTACAGTATATGCTGATGTCGGAACAGGGATTGTCGTTCTGCGTGTATCATACGTTACTATGGAAAAGAAGTAAGAGCATTGATGTTGTGACTCGTGTCAGAACGTTTTTCGTGCGTTATCCTTCTCCTTCGTTTGATCTCCATCCCCAGTCGGACGAGCACTACGAATTGCAGGGCCTGGAAGTGCGAGCATAATGTGATCTCACGAGAAGAGATCCTCGTTTCACGCAGGTCGAAGGGGACCAAAGGTACGAATCGGCACGTCATGCTCAGCGTTATCCCGAGCAGGCGCTGGGGACATAACACAAGGTAAAGGGAGAAAAGAAGAATTCTTATGGTTGGATTTTACCGTCCTCATCGTTTCATGTTCTCAATTTCATGTTGTCAACTTTCCAGCCCTTCGATTTGGCATTTAAGAGCAACTACAATCTTCCGCCGTGTGCACCATACTTTAGCGCTCAGCTAATGTGCAACGCAGTGACGTCATCCGTCCAACTTTCCACAAAGAGGTCAGTCCATTGTCCCTGTAATATTATGTGCCTTCGCATTCAGCATGATTTCCCGCGCTGTGGTGATGCTCACCTTGGGCAGAGGAGTGATATGCCAGTCCGTTTCCCTGTTCCGATTTCCCCACCTGCTTTCGCCATCACGATCGCCACCCACCTTCCCAGACGGCTGTTCTAGCTTCACTTGTACAACGAGAACTCGGGTTTATACCATCCGCAACGACATGCCGAACGCACTACCATTGATTCCTCTGAAATGCGCAAGCACAAATGAGTCGACAAGGAGCAGGGAAGGAGGTCGAGACGGCAACGTTGGAGAGCGAGGTGGCGAAGGTGAGTTACGCGGCAGAGATAGGTCCACGAACGAACGTAAGGCGCTGCCGAGGTAGGCTGCAGTGTGAAATGGAAGGTGGGGGTGGGGTGATGGGTATGGTCTAGTCAAAACGTCGAAAGTGAGGTGCAAGTAGAGATGATTCGAGAACCGTCGGATGAGGCGAAAAAGCAGAAGAGGATGGCGCGTGTTTCGCAGCGGACCGCGCGCAATTTGAGTATAGCTTCTAGTGATATATAGGGTCCTTGGTGTTACCTTCATACCGATCAATGTCCTCTCCGAAGGTAATCAATCAAACTATTGTTTTCTGCACAAATATTCCTCTTGGGGTGGTGATCCCCAGTGACGCAAACTGGAGTTCACAGTTGGACTATGCGCCGGCGTTTCGTATTGACATGCTCGTGGTAGAACAAGGGTTGCACGGAGAGTATAGAAGAAAGGGGGGCATCGATGGATTAGGGTATACGTCACTCGCGAGGACGAGGCCGATTCAACAACCTGCACACAAACATAGGTTGGGATGCAGACACTTGTGGCCCATCCAAAGCGCACACAATCAGCTACCACGTCCGCATCGCAAAGCAGGATATTCGACATCTCGCCTACCTGAACGTAGGAGCACCTGAAAAAAAAACAGAGGTGGAAGTCTATAAAGGACCTCTCATCCAGCACAATAGCAGGGGCGGCCACCATGGTGGTTTGCCTGATCCACGGTGGGTTAGTTCACCACACATCCCTAGAGGCGTTTCTTTTCTTCGAGACGGAGATGAATGCGGTGTTTCCATCTTCATTGTCAAGTAACAGTACGATGAGCTCATCTTGTGAGTAATCGCATGACCTTATTTATTTTCTTTTGAATCACAGCGTTTATGGGATTAGACCGATGGTGATGTGGTGTGAACGCAGGAAAGCATACCTTTGTTGACAAGAAGGTCAATCTCCTCTCCGGGTTCTTGTGGTGCCTCCAGTGCGAGCCCGGCAAGCGCCAACTCCGTCTTGTCACGTAGGAACGACAGGAGTGGAGAGGGAAAGGTAGTGAGTTTTTGGGCACCGCCTGCAGGGGCCAGCACGGACTGGCAGTGTGGTATATTGCCGAGCCACGTCACGTCGCGTGGGTCGAAACTTGGATGTACACGAGGAACTGCCTTTGCTTGTACCCTGCGTACTTGGATAAATGATTTGGAATTCACGCCGAGGCCTGGTTCTGTCCCTGACAGAGAAACATCTAACAAGCCCTACCCTACTAGGCGCGCAAAGAAAGAAAAGAAAAGAATGACGACCCACGTAGCTCAACACAACCACATGAGCACTATGAATGCGACTTGAAGTTAGTTCCAGTCCTCGACACGTCGTATATTGTTAGTTTCAAGGAGACAATTTTCACATAGCAATATCGAATCGTTGCTGCTTCTCTCCATGCGCAGTGGTAGGAGACTTCGATTGCGACGAGCTGAGTCGGCCCGCAGAAACTCCTCGGATTCAGCCGAACCCCGACAACGGCAATGTGAAGCCGATGCCCGCAGACGAGCTCCATCGCTGCCGTTCCGACTGCCATCATATTATCGTCCTCCCGCTCGCCCCAGCGCTCTCGGTCGATTGACGAGATCCTCGAAGCATCCACGCATGCGCATGATCCCCGTTCCTCATCGCTTGACCCACATCATCTTCTTTTGACACCAGTCACACATAGTTCCGCGCCTTCGGGTCAGGGATCTCATTTCTCAACACATTTACTCACCTTGTAAAGCCAGGCTAGCCTACATGGATGACAGATCTGCTCGCTCTGGACGTTGGTGGGTGGTGTGGTGTATGAAGGTGGGGAACTGCGACTGTTAATGTGGGTAGGGAAAGGCAAGAGTTTTTGTTATGGATGCGCAGGGAGAGCGCAGTGTCTGTGGGACACTGAAACGACATCAGCGGCGCGCAACGGAGTGACACATGTAAAAGTGCGTACCGATATCCGTTGTTGATCCAGTTTACCGAGCCCATCACTGGAAGTGCAAACTTGAAAGTGTGGGTTTGATGCATCCATTGCGTGCCGGGTTGTTCCAAGTTAATGGCCCCACGATAGACCGCCGGCTATTTGGAATTGGTGCGTGATTAGAGTGTTGATGGTTTGCGATAATGGCCCGTGGAACTGAGGTTCCCTGTGGGTCAATAAAGTCTCAGAACTGCGCCCAGTCGCACATTGGTCGGAAGGCCTGATCTGAAACGGATACCAACGTCACCGCTCGCACCCTCCCCTTCCCCTTTTTTCAGCCGATTCGCAGCGGGAGCCGTCTTTCCCTGGTAGCCACGTTGCAGACCGGAAGACCCATGAGTTCTTGTAAGACATACTGATATCACTTTTTTTCAATATTACCCCATACGACTGAATTAACTTCTGTATTTCCAGCTGCACCGATCCTCATCAACGCACTATCGCCGAGCCATTTACTTTCAAATTCAAATCCATGCCGTGGATCAGACAAGCCCTCGCCGGATGCGAGGGCGTGGAGAACGATGATAAACAGATCGTGGTTCGGGCCCTGATTTAATCTGTCCCTAGTTTGAGATTCTTGGCTTTCGGAATGGGAATGAAAGGGAGAGATCCGATGGTTTCAAGGTATCGATACAGAAGACGACCACGTTACGTCAACCATAGTCGCATTCGCATTCCCACATTTCACGCGTTCGACCCCACGACCGCGCGAAACTGCTCTGCATCGTCGAGAATCTATAATTTATCATAGAAGCATGTTTTCCTGAGTGAGAAGGTAGGAAGAGCTGTGCTGCATTGCGCTCCGAATACACACGTTTTCGGGCGTTGGCTATTCTTGCCTTGTTGCCTCAGCGACCTTGGATTCTGGGGTAGCTTGGAAGAGGATCTTCCATTTAAATATGGCTTCTAGATGAGCGCTCGAAGCTTGTCGAAAGCCGTTGTCCTCGCGTTTGTTGAGTTGAAGGTTAGTAACGTTAAACTCCGTCCTCGCGAATACGTTCACCGCAGCGTCGCCCCCAACCACGACACGGTCAAGCTTTCAAGTCGTTACGACAATTACGTTAGATCATATCGTTAAATCAGATAACCAATCATGCAGGAGACCGCCCGTGAGCCTTCTCATATCCTATCGGTGTCACTGGCGCTCCTCAGTGCTCACTTCCTCGATCACGATGCCCCCCTGGTGACATGACACAGTCGCCCAAACCCTCCTTCTCATCCCCGTCTTTCTTACTACCGAAATCACTCGCGCGATCCTCTGGGCAGCACGTGCCGTGGACGAGCCCGCGGGCGACGCCCCGTTTTTACGCGCCTTCTTGGCATTACTAGTAGGCATCCTCTCGGTGGTACCAAGACCAGTGTGGATCGTGGCAAAGTACGTCGCGCGCGTCACGTGGGTACCCGTCCATGGGTTACTGTGGGTGTGGGGGATCGGGCGGGCAAGGGACCTGGGTGGGTCGAGTTGGAAGAAAGGTCAGTGTGTGTTGCGACGTTCTGAGCGCGTCCAGATTGGGAGCTGACGTCGGGACGTGCATGTTCTTGTCGAATCCGCCGTCTGTTACTAGGATCCCCAGCTGCTGTGACGCGCTGGTACGCAAATACGCAGGCGCGGCGCGCAGAGAGGATCCGACGACAGCGACGAGGATGCGGTAAATGAACGGAATAGGGTGCAGTGTCTCCCAGGACGTGTCACTTAGAGACGGTGTTGGAATAGGATTGCATGGTGTGTTAGTGTGTATCGATAATCTCTTGAAGGATGTGATCGAATTGTATGGGGGGGCGATGTCGTGCTTGCTCATCCCGAGTCGTTCTTTGGTGCACCAAACTAGTGCACTGGCCTGGGTGCACCCTTGTGCAGGGAATCAGAGACTGTGATAAGTAAAGAGAGACAGCAGGGACATGGATGGAATTGGGTATATACTGCTAGCAAGACATGGGTGAGTAGCTATCTACCATGCTAGGCCACCTCGCCCTGCCCTCCATGTTGAGATCAAAGGTCAAATAGGTATATTTGTTGGACTTGGGGATAAACATCATGACATCAGGGGAATGGTGAGGTGCTGATATTTCTAGATAAATATTATAATGTAGTAGTCAGTTTGATTGTTTAGATCAAAGATATATAAAGTCTGATCACTCCATAATATTGTGCCATTTACTAGTTAATGAGTTATATTGTTTGAGAGATACATATTATATATGACTATTATTGTTCAGGCAATTTGATATATGCTAGATAATTAATAATATATAATTGCCATTTCAATTGCACAACTCTGACATTTGATTAGGCATTCTAATGACTGGTCAGACATCCATCATACATGGAACTAATGACCTTCAATGATAATGTTTCCATCATTGTGTTCTTACATACTTGGATCACCTTTCCTGATAATTGCATACTATTATCATATATATCATTGATTGTCATTGATTATCTTTGTCCTAGCTGAAGGTGTGAGAATAAATTCATAATAACTGTACAGTACATAATATATAAAGTAACTCTTCTCTCTCTGCTTCACTCTTGATCTTAAGTTAGAGTTCTTATCCAGGTGAGTCTTGGACTTGTGTGAGATGACTGGTAAGTGTTTTTTCACATTAAATTTTGCTTTTATTGTGTTTTTGAAGGTACAGTACTTAGTAGTAGTATTTGTTTAAGTAGTTACATTGTTCACTAAAACTATTGAATAAATCTTGTGTTTAAATCTTTATGACTCAAAATAAGTGTGCTTTTATTTTATTTATTTGAATTTTATTTTATTTTTTCAAATCCATTGGTTCAATGATATATTTGATAGTTGAAGTAAACAATATTAAATTGATCATCATCATCATGACCATCAATCTGACAAATATTATTGATGATCAACCTTATCATATGGATTTACATATGTATATGATCAATTCAAGCATGATAGTAGCATTTGGTCTATGCTATAAACTCTATGTGGGACAACCTAGCATGATCAATGTGGTTACAATTATTATATAAATCCCAAGAATTTATGACATTGATAATGGTATATATAAGATTATCTAACCTTCATAGCTCCCCTGATGGATGACAATGGCTCTAAGGTGACTCAATGCAGATGATGCTAATGGGGAGTCCCCTCCAAGTTGAGTGCAGTCATGTGACAATACCTGGTGCAGTGGATTAGTTATGGCCCTGAAGATGATGAATAATTGCCATGATAGATGCTAGAGGTCTGCAAAGCTTTGGATACTACCTGGGAAAGAAGCTTACAAAGATGAGAGGAGGGGTGTAAGATATCTGGCACATAATCAGATACACTGGCACTGTGCCAGATCACCAATTACCATTCTCCATACACTAGTATGCCATCAACTGACACACTCATTATAATGTTCAAAAAAAAGTAGAAACCACTGTGAGGTGGAGTGGCCCTTTGAAAGTGCCAGTGGAGATCTTGTCAGTGAAGAAAGGCATGGACTATGGAAACTGCATTCAAACAAGCTCCAAGTTACAGATGGCAGAGGAAATCAGATGTTCAAATCAATCAAAACCACTGTTGCTCCAGAGGTGTGGACAAAACAAGTGGTAACTTACAAATTTTCTGTCAGTTTGGATGTTGTCTGAGTAGGCATGGAATTCAGGCCAGTATATGTAATGTGGCAACAATGATGAAAGAGAAAAAAAAGACATGATGTGGCAGGAAACAGATGGTAATTGCTTGGTGTTGTGTAAAGCAGGAGGGACAGATATGATATGGTTGGACAGGACTGTGCTATCTGGTCCATGACAACCAGAGCCATGACACACAGCCATGGTAGTACTTGCATCATTGGCATTGGTGTTGATCTGTGTGCTTTAGTTGAAAGTGTTGGTAGCAGTTTTGACATCAGTCCTGTATTGAATTGTGCTATTACTGGTCTGGTGCATGCAAGCATGCATCTGGTCTACCTGGTAGTCATGCCAGGCCTTGATCAGGTATGCATTGAAGAGCAGATCAGCATACTGTATGCTACATCTGGGATCATCAGTTTGGTCTGTGGGAAACAGTTAGTGTTACATGTGGCCCAGGTAGGATCATGCATAGACCTGAGGGTAAGCTACCTTCTAGGACTCAAGCTATGGTAGTCCAGGGAGTGGACTACCAGAGGTGAGAAGAGGTGTGAGAAGGTGAGTTCTCATGTTCTAGGGCTACATGGTAGGTGGCTGGTCAAGGGTGCTGGGCAGCCTTCTGTTACATTTCTTTCATTCCTTTCCTCGTCTCGTACCTACTAAGCCTCATCTATGTTTCACCTCTGTCATCTATTCCTCTTTTCTTGCCCTTTAACTACTCGTCTTGCCATTCAAGCCCCACTTGACAATCTCTTTTACCATTGTATTACTCATACTTTCCTCTATGTTCCATCGACTTTGATGCCACGTAAGCGCTGACTCACTCTTGTTCCTCAGCATTCTTTCATATTCTTTCACTCTACCATGGCTCATCTATTTAAACCATAGCACTCCTCCTATAACCCTAAGCTTGATCTTCTCAATACTACGAGTTACTGTGGACCTTGCCTGATCCCAGTCTCAGTCCTTGACCACCCTTTGCTTCTACAGCAGGGTAGTCCCTCTAGTAGCATCACGGCTAGAGGTCCTTGACGTTGTCCAAGCTTCCGACACTCCCAAGTCCGCTTGACTCCTTGAGATTGCGCCTAGCCCTCGGGGAAGCATAACAAAAGATCAAGCTTCCCTCGTGTGGACTACCTTCATTGTAGCTCCATTTCTCACTAGATTCTCAAGTGTGCTCTCTGTGAACAGATACCTCAAATCCCTCATCCACCATAGCCTCACAACAGCCAACCATTGACCCTTGCTGGTCTAAACCTCGAGGACCACCCCCCACCGACCTATCTGAGTCAGAAGAACCCCAAGATTCATCTTCCTCCCCAGAGACCAACCCTGACCTCAATCTTGACACCATCTTCAGACCTGAGGAAGAGCTCACCCTTCGACACCAATTCTCTTCAGGACTAAACATCCCCAGAGAACCAACTCCACCATCCCCCACCCCTTAAACTCGCAACCCACCCTTCGGAGGCTTTCCCCTCTCATATCCACCCCTGCCAGTAATCCCTTTCTCACCAGATATGGCTCCCGCCACCACAAAACCTACAGAACTTTGTCTTGGAACCCCAGAAGACTTCAATGGATTGTTCACCAAGGCTGAAGACTGGCTCAGAACGGTCACATTCTATCTTGCTGTCAACTCCGAAGTCTATGACACTGACACCAAGAAGGTGGCCTATGCCCTCTCATTCATGAAGAAAGGATCTGCCAAGGTATGGGCTGTGATCTTCAGACAAAAGATCCTTGCCCAGGCTATGCTAAACCTTGGTACCTTTAACAACTTCTGCAACTCGTTCTCCAAGTCCTTTGTCCATAAGGACACCATCGCCTCTAGCCTTCACTGGCTCACCACCACCAAGATGGTCAAGAATAAGCACGGGGACTACTCCTCCTCCCTCACCGAATATACTGCCTGTTTCCAGAACCATGTAGCCATCTCCAAGGTCACAGATGCCAATGTCCTTATAAGTTACTTTGCCATCGGAATTCCAGAACCCCTTATGTGGAAAATCCAGAGCATGGAGACTCCTCCGGATAAAATTGAGGACTGGTACACCAAAGCCGCTCACTTTGCTGCCATGAAAGAGCAGGCTAGAGACCTGGTGAAGCGAGGGAGTGGGAAGGTCTTCCACAGTTTCCATTCCACCACAAAATCCTCTGCCCCTGACCCCAATGCTATAAATGTGGATGCTGTATGCACCGCCCCCATTCCAAAGTTGATCCCTGCTGAATGAAAGTGGTGCTTCGAAAACAACCTCTGCTTCCAATGCTGAAAAGGAGGGCATCTCTCTACCAATTGCCCTGAATTCTTCAAAGGAAAGAAACCCTCGGTCAAGGTGGTTGTGACTTCTGACCTCCCAAAGCTGGAAGAGATCCCCGATGACGAAGACGAAGACGAGGAAGGGGTAGTGGTCAGGAGAGTTTCCTTCTCTCAGGGTTTTTAAAGTGGGGACCTGCCACAACGTCTACGTCCCCTAGTGCCTCGGTACTTGTAACTTCTACTATGAAATCTATGCAAATTCCAGTACAAGTTATCATCCCTTCGCACACCCTGCAAACCGTTGACACCAGAGCCCTGATTGATAGTGGAGTGGATGTCTGCTGCATCAACTGGGGGTTCGCTAAAAAACACAAAATCCCATTGACCAAACTCAACCAACCAGTCTATGCTAGGAATACTGATGGGATGACTAACAACAAAGGAACTATCTGATACATCACCAAACTCTTCGTCTTGACTGAAGGACTGGTCCACCAGATCTCTTGCCATGTCATGCACCTAAGTAAGGACAACATCTTCCTTGGGATTCCCTGGCTGCAAAAGGCCAACCCCACCATTGACTGGGCTAAGAGGACCCTCTGAATCACAGAAACCACTGATGAATCTAAGCTCCTTTTTTCCCTCCACCAGGGAGCCTACCTACACCGGGAAAAACTCATCGTTCCCCTGAAACCACCCCCTTGTCATGTCTTTGTTAACTCAGTTCAGGATGAGTGCCTCTATTCCTATAACAGCTGGGAGGATGAATGTGACTTCTTAACCCGAGCCCACGACCAGTATACTGTAAACTGGATCATCTGGTGTGGGTCGCACTTCATCCCAGCCCCTGTTATCTCTCACCTCTCCATTGCCTCCAGCCTTGCTCTATCTCCAGAGACACCCATCGTGTCCTCTCTTTCCGAAGAATACGCCTGATACAAAGAAGTCTTTGCAGAAGAAGCAGCCAATGTTCTTCCCCCATCACGCCCCTATGACCATGCCATTAACCTCCAGGACAATTTCATACCTCGTATCACCAAGGTCTATCCCCTCTCAGCAGATGAACGACTAGCCACAGATAAATTCATTGATGAAAACCTAGCCTCTGGCAAGATTTCCCCTTCAAAATCCCCCCAGGCCTCTCCCTTCTTCTTCATTAAAAAAAAGGCGCAACTGGGGCAAAAACCCAGCCTACATTCCTGCCAGGATTACCAGTGTCTGAATGAACAGACTATTCGTGACACCTACCCCCTCCCCCTTCTCCAGGATTTCATGGACCAGATCTGAGGAGCTAAAGTGTTCACTAAGATGGACGTGTGATGGGGGTACAACAATGTTTGGATAAAAGAAGGAGATCAATGGAAAGCTGCCTTCATCATGCACCGCAGCCTGTTCAAACCCAACGTCATGTTCTTTGGACTGACCAATTCCCCACCTACCTTTCAACAATTCATGAATGACTTGTTCCAGGATCTCATTGCGAAAGGATGGTTAGTCATTTACATGGACAACCTCCTTATCTTTTCCCCAGACCAGAAAACCCACACCGAATGAACCCATCGGGTGCTGCAACAAATGGAAGAACTCCATCTCCACCTGAAACCAGAGAAGTGCTTCTTCAACCGGGATGAGGTAGAATATCTAGGGATGATCATCCACCCTGATGAAATCGCCATGGACCCCACTAAGCTAGATGGAATAGCCCATTGGCCTACCCCCACCTCAGTAAAGGATGTTCGATCATTCTTAGGCTTCACCAATTTCTACCACTGCTTCATCCCGGATTACTCAACCATTGCCTGCCCTCTCATTGATCTCACCAAGAAGGCGACCACCTGGTCATGGGGAGACTCATGCCAATCTGTGTTCGACCTCCTCAAAGAACGCTTCACCTCCAAACCAGTCCTCAGAGTCCCAGATCTCTCCGCCTCCTTTGCCATCTCCACCGACGCCTCCCTCTACGCCTCTGGGGGAATCCTCCTCCAAGCAGATACTATGTAATGGAGAATGGCACCCTTGCTCCTACCTTTCTCAAAGTTTTGACCCAGCCCAGTGAAACTATGATATCCATGACCGAGAACTCCTTGCGGTCCTCCAAGCACTCAAGGCCTGGTCCCATTACCTACAGGGATCCCCTCATCAGGTCCAGGTGTTCACGGACCACAAGAACCTCACCTACTTCTGCAAACCCCACACCTTAAACCGATGGCAGGCCCGCTGGCTGCTAGACCTTGCAGACTTCAACCTTAAACTAATCCATGTGCCTGGAACTCAGCTCTCCACCCCCGATGCACTCTCTCAATGACCTGACCACTTCCCGATCCACACACAAGACAATGCCCTCGTCATGCTGCTCCCACCTTCCCTCTTTGTCAATGTCATTGACATTGCCCTCTCCATGAAAATCCAATTGGCCTCAAAGACCGATCTGTTCGCTCTTACATCCCTTCAAGCAGTTGACGAAAACATCCCCTCCATGTTCTGCTCCTGGCTCTCTGATTGGCAAAATTGCAAAGGGATACTCACATACCAAGACCGGATCTATGTACCCCCAGAAGGAGACCTCAAACAAACGATCTTACAATGTTGCCATGACCATGAAACTGCCAGGCATCCTGGATACCTTAAAACCCAGCAGCTAGTTTTGGCCAAATTCTGGTGGCCAGGCCTTGCATCCTTCATCCAGAACTATGTCGATGGATGCACCATTTGCCAACAGTGCAAGGCCAACACACACCCCATGGCCCCCCCCTAAACCCCATCTCCACATCTGCCTCTCACCCCTTCCAAGATATCTCAGTTGATTTAATTACCGATCTTCCCACCTCTAATGGCAAAGACTCCATAGTTGTTTGGGTGGATCGCGCTTTCAAAGGGGCCATCTTCTGCCTGACCAACAAAACGGCCTCTGCAGCTGACATGGCCTCCCTCTATTTTCACAAGGTTTACCGCCATTTCAGACTCTTTAACTGAGTCATCTCCAACAGGGGACCCCAATTTGCCTCGGCATTCGCTAAGGAGATGGGAAGGATTCTAAACTATGACCTTCGCTTGTCCACAGCATATCACCCACAAACCGACAGGCAGATGGAATGCACCAATCAGGAGCTCGAAACCTATCTCCAGATTTTCTGCAGAGACAACCCAGCTTCCTAGACTGAGCTCTTAACCTTCGCCAAATTTGCCCATAACCACCACCCTCACTCCATTACCAATCAATCCCTGTTTTTCCTCCAAATGGGATATGAACTGAGAGCTCTCCCTTCTGTCCTTGCTTTGTCCAAGCTCCCCACAGTCGAACTTCATCTCTCCCAACTCACCAAGGCTTGGGACGAAGCTCTAGCTGCCCACGAGCTTGCCAGAGCAGTAATGGCCTCCCGAATGCAACAGAAATTCAAACCCTTCTCCCTGGGAGATAAGGTTTGGTTGGAAGCAAAAAACCTCCATCACCTTTGGAAGGACCCCAAATTCCTCCCATGGTGGGAAGGCCCATTTGAAATCATTGGGGTTCTTTCTCCCATCACCTACCACCTCCGCCTCCCCAAA
This sequence comes from Retiboletus fuscus, assembly GCA_038093795.1. Taxonomy (NCBI): domain Eukaryota; kingdom Fungi; phylum Basidiomycota; class Agaricomycetes; order Boletales; family Boletaceae; genus Retiboletus; species Retiboletus fuscus. The sequence goes on from JBBPSV010000051.1 coordinate 14,208, forward strand.
ACCTGAAAGATTCACCCTGTATTCCATGCCTCCCTTCTTTCCCCTGCCAAGGAGATATCCATCCATGGCCCCAACTTCCCTAGGCCCCCTCCTGATCACGTCAGCCCTGAAGAAGAGTACCTTGTGGACTGCATCCTTGGTCATCAGGGTCCCTCACTCCATCAGCATTTCTTGATCCGCTGGAAAGGGTACTCAGCTGAGGAAGATTCCTGGGAACCCGAGCGGAACTTAAAAAATTCTAAACTTCTCCTTGATGCTTATAAGAAGCGTCACCCAAAGGACTTCCCTCCCCAGTCCTGTTAACAACTTTCCACCCACAACACTATGCCCTGCTCTGATGTCCCAGAAATTATCCTTCCCACTCCTCCCTACATCCCTGTCCCACCGCCTTCTGAATCTTCTTATGATTCTATCCTTGATTCTGTATCTTCTCTTACTGTCTTCGCTGACTCCGACGAAGAACCTCACTCCTGCACAACTCCTGACTCTTGCGTTCTCCCTCCTCCTCCTGTGTCTCCTGTCATCTCAGATCTTCATTCTGATAGTCCTCCATACGTTACACCTCCTTCCATTCTAACCCCTCACTCCATGATTGTTGATGACACTTTGTCCCCAGTCTCTCATGTAGCCACCCCTGGTTGGGGAAGTCGTTCTGCTCTCTCCTCCCTTGTAGCCTTCGAGCCCCTGGTCTGCCTCACTGCTTATCTTGGCACCATCGAATCCATCAACCTTCCCGAGCATGCTCACTGGGTCCATGCTGATCTCCTGTCAGAGACCCAGTCCTGGACCCTCCTTCACTTCATCCGAGACCCCAGATATGTGGTCCCTATTGGCACACACCTTGACTATGGCTCTGCTCTCCATTCCCTCTATCTTGCCATGCTCCAAGTTGCATGCCTCACTTCAGTGGTACGGAATCCCTCAGCTGATGCCCATGCCACCTTCCAGGACCACACCATCTCCCATATTCAGATGGAGATGGAAACCAACCTCATCCTAGCATTTTATCAAATTGGAATGCTCGAATTCATGGAGGATCTGGACCGCTACCTCCAGGACCTCGCCTGCTACACCCACCTCGGCTCCACAGCTACATCTACTCCCTCAGTGTCCTCCACCCCCCTTGACTCAGAGGAACTCACCATCATTGAGCGTATCGAAGCCCGCTGGACAGGCAACTTCAGCAACACCCCCCTCCTATCCTCTCACCCTCACTTTCATGAGGCATGCTTCCAATGCCACCACCTTGGTCATCAGTGTGTCCAGTGTGGGACATACCAATGCCTGATTTGCCTCTGTTTTCATCCTGGCCACTCTCAACGGCAGTGCCCTCTGTGCCGCACTCCTCTGCTGCCCTCACCCTCTACCTCTCCCGCCTCCTCTCACTCGTCGCATCCCTCCTCGCCCCACTGCTCCTACCACGGACCTCGCTGCTCCCACAGCACTCAGCACATGGTCCCCTGCCGCCCTCACCGCTGCTCCCACTCTCCTGACTTGGACCAGGGAGTGGACAATGACATCTGGGATGACACGGCCTTCACTAACATGACTGGCTCCCCCACCATAGGGGCCTGTGACTTGTAAGAGTCTGCAATGGTGTCTTGACCCTCGTGGGGGGGTAATGTTACATTTCTTTCATTCCTTTCCTCGTCTTGTACCTACTAAGCCTTGTCTACGTTTCACCTCTGTCATCTATCCCTCTTTTCTTGCCCTGTAACTACTCGTCTCACCATTCAAGCCCCACTTGACAATCTCTTTTACCATTGTATTACTCATACTTTCCTCTATGTGCCATCGACTTTGATGCCACGTAAGTGCTGACTCACTCTTGTTCCTCAGCATTCTTTCATATTCTTTCACTCTACCATGGCTCATCTATTTAAACTGTAGCACTCCTCCTGTAACCCTAAGCTTGATCTTCTCAATACTACGAGTTACTGTGGATCTTGCCTGATCCCAGTCTCAGTCCTTGACCACCCTTTGCTTCTACAGCAGGGTAGCCCCTCTAGTAGCACCATGGCTAGAGGTCCTTGACGTCGTCCAAGCTTCCGACACTCCCAAGTCTGCTTGACTCCTTGAGATTGCACCTAGCCCTCGGCGAAGCATAACATCTTCCAGACAAAGTCAAGAGGAAGGCGTTGGTATTATCAGTAGATCTATGAATCTAGGATGGTACAGTGATTCAGGTAGACTAAGCTAAGGTATTGAGGACTATGGAGCACCTATTATATAGGGGTCAAGTGTGCACACAGACTGGATGTCTAAGTAAGGAAGACAGGCTATGGTAAGGCTAAGTAAAGGAGATGTGCTGAATGGATGAGGGGTGCACATCTCTAAAGGAAATGGTGAAGTATGACTGGATGAATGATTAATGAAATGAGTCATACATGCTGCAGATTTGTCACTCAGGAAGTGTCCTGTTGATCAATGATCTTGGCTAAGTGAGAGAAGCATTGCCTTTGGTGGTAATAGAAGGGATGCATGAGGCAAGGTTCTAAGAAAGGCTAAAGCTAAGGAAAGGCATGTATACCATTGTCAATGATGGGACTCAGATAGGAGATGTCTATGGATACATGAGTAATCCTACTAAGGGTCTGGCATAGGGTCTGGTTGGGAGGCCAGAGCTCAGCTGGGGAGCCAAGGGACTGGGACAGGTTCTGTTGGAGAACCAGTGGACTGGGGCCAAGGACAGGGAAGTCCAAGGGCAGTGTGCACATTTGGGGTGGGGCCTGACAGGATCAGTGTATGGCATGGGTGCAAGGCCAGGCCGAGGAGAGGGTCCAAGGTTGGACTTGGCTGAGTGGGATCTAGGGTGACATCAATGGACAGAGCCAGGGGTGATATGGCAGACTGTTGGTTCATGAGTGGGCTACATCATGAGTCTAGGTGGGGAGTCTAGGAGTGGACTGTTGGAGTCCCAGGCTAGGGGGCTGGAGATCAGGGTCTTGGAGGGATGCTCAATTGGTGATGCTCATGAAGAGACCAGCACTATGAGACTTAGGGGTTCCAGTCAGGCAGAACAGACTATGATCAGGAGAAGAGTCAGGATGGGTCCAATGTGGGGACTAAGCAAGGGAGTGCTTAGCAGGTTCTTGGTAGTGCATAGGCATGGAGTCTGGCAAGGACTGGCAGTGGACTGGCTGGGAAGCCAGGACTGGGCTAAGTGAGGGACAAGGTATGGCTGGGTAGGCCATGACTAGGACTGAATGAAGGAAAAAGTATAGGGGCACGATGAATTGTAACAGTTAGTGGCTATGGATGGTGATGGAACAGACATGGATTGGCAAGCAGTCTGAATGCAACAAGGTGGTGACAAGCATGATGATGTTGTGAATGTTAGTCAGTCTATACTTGATCAGATACACATGCAGCTGGTGAGGTGCAGAATATGAGTACCATTTGGGAGATACAAATGCTGATCTGGTCCACATATGATCTTCATAGAGTAAATGTACCTGGATATGTATGGGCAGTGGTGGATAAAGCAATGGAGCTCATCACAGAATGCCCACTTGGCAACATATGTACATGGATGACACAAAGTCCTTGGAGGCATTATGTGTGACCTGGTGTAGAAAGTGCTAGCTCTCTACAGTTACATTACAGCATTTCCCCATATTCCTGAACATTCTGTCTACTCACCCAAGTCCTTTCCATACATCTCAAGCTCTATCCATTCCAATCTATTCCAACCTGTGTCAAGCTGAGTCAATCTGTGTATACAGTAGGTCAATCCAGTGTTTGTGGTAGGTCCAGTTCATACCAGTTTGACTTCTCTCTCTCTCTCTCTTTGACATCCTCACATATTTCACCACACCTTTGCACATGGTTCTGACTATACCTATACCCTTTTTGGGATTGTGCCTTACTATTTTTGTTTAAGGTTCAGTCTGATCACTCTAGGTTTTGACAGTGGTAACAAAAAGTTTCATCTTATTTCATTTTGTGCATAGCCCTCTGCTCCTTACATATCAACACATCCCTTAGCCACCGCTTGACTTGACATCTGGACTTTGGGTCCCTTACTTAGTTACTACCTTACCAGCCTGGTTTGACCCAGACTATATAGATTTTGTACTGGCATTCTTGTAATGTCAGCACCCAGCTCACTTGCACTTTCCATCTATTTTCTGAAGTCTCTACAACATCTAACCACCACCATTCAATACCATCCACACATTTCTAACTGCTGTCCAATGCTTTCCACCTTTGTTTCTATCAATCTGGGCTGTCAGATTGACTCAGTTTGTTTATTTTCAATCCAGATACCCTTTGGATTGCTATATTGCTGGTCTAAGTATGCTGCATAAGTATTCTAACCTTGCTCCCAAGCCAGAATCCCTTTAGGGACAAGCCAATCGTACCCTTCAACCTCTACTGCAAGTCCAGGACTACTTTCTGCTAGTCCTCTCGGCTTTCTATCTGTTTTACAACTGGAGCCCACCATGAGGGATTCTCAACAGGTATCTAGGAGAATACTTCAGCCAAATGCCCAGCACCGAGAACTCAAAATTTTACTTACCCAGTTTTGTGATCTTCAAATATCTGAAAACTCTGAACTTTTTCAATCTGTTGCACCCAAACATGCCCATCACAACTGCTCTGCTGAACTTCCCAATGTCTCACCTATTTCCCTGCCAGCTGACCTTACTACAGATCTGTTTAGTGAGCTATCAGGAATAATCCTGATAGTGCAGTTGGGCAAAGGGAGGTCTCTGGTGGAAGAACTCACCAGGTAAAGGACTATGGGTAGTAGTCAAGTCTCTGAGAGATCACTCAGGTGGGAGTTAAAATAAAGAGAGGTAAAATGTTCTTATTGAAGATGGGCAAAAGGCCTTATCTTATATAGGGTATAGAAGTATTTGTACTTGTATATGTATCTCCTATATATATCTGATCATGTGAGTGATCAGTAAGCAGATGAGTAATGGCTTGTGAGTAATCTGCAGTAGTATCACTAAGCCAACCAATGGTGTAAATACCTCTTATCTCATATATGAGTAAGGCACATAATATGAATAGCATAAGCACAATCATCATGATAAGATCATGTGATATGGTCTAGAATCATGGTCTAGAATTGAAGATTAAGAATAGAATACCATGATTCTCATCATGAGCCTCGTTCGAATTTCACATCACCAGAACCATCCTGTTGGACAGACATTGAAACAGCTGATCCTGTGCCATTATTGGATTTAGACCATCATGGCAACTGAGATCATCTTGCATCACCCTTCATACCTGGAGGGTTTATACACTTGACTCCTGCTCGGACTCAGAACTCATCTTTCCCCACTTTGCTATTTTCATTGCCTCTCAGCCTGCTAACACCTTCACTGTCCACTCTGTCTGCCCTCTTGTCTCCATTGTCTTCCTCAGCCAATCTGTCCCTATCCTTCCTATTCCAACTGTCTCTCATCACTCCATTGTTAAATCCACTTGCACTAATGTTGTTACTGATGTCCAACCTGAACCCGATACCTTCTGTCCTACCAGTACTCATACCTATCCCCACCATCCCTGTCACCATGGCTGCTCCAACAATGCCCCTCTGTGGTATCCAGAATGCCCCCAAATTTGACAGTAAGATTCCAGCTGAGCTCCCACACTTCCTTGAGGATATAGACCTCCTTGGAACCACTGCCTGTCTGAACCAAGAGGATAAAATCAAAGCTACCATTTGGTATGCCCATCTGGAGAAAGCTGAAGGATAGGAGCTTCTAGATGAAGTGACTGCCCAGCCAGTGGACTGGGACAATTTTGTCACTGCCATGAAGAAGCTGTATCCCAGATGTGAAGGGAGTACCCACTATTGCCAAGCTGACATCCAGTATCTCATACTATAGATGAGTTCCATGCATCATCTATGTGCAGCCAGGAAGACCTTGGAGAGTATCAGAGGAAGTTTAGGAAGGTCACAATGGTCCTTGTCAAGAACAAGAAGCTATCTGAGCTGGACCATGATGCCCTCTTCCTGAACAGGATGCTGGATGACCTTGCCAACCAGGTCTGGCATTGCCTCTCTTTCATCAAACCAAATCACCATCCATTGGATCCTTATCTGATGGATGACTATGTTGAGGCTGCCAAGTTTCTCTTGACTGGTTCTGCTCTTCAACCAAGTGCTCTTTCTACTTTCAGTCCAGCTAGTGTTTCACAGCGTCCATCTGCACCAGTCCCTGCTTGGACCAGACCAGCACCAAGTTTGCCTCAGTCCACCCCTCAGCCTGCTCCTCAGTCCACAGTCCCTGTGGTCAAGCAGGAAAGCAATCTGCTTAACCACCAAGCAGCACCACAGACTCAGATGTGTACCTTTTGTGATGCCTTCGGTCATTATATGGATGAATGCCCTCATGTGGAGGAATACATCTAGACTGGCAAGGCTAGCAGAGGCACGGACAATTGTCTGTACCTAGCAGATGGATGATGCATCCTGCAGATACCCAGATGCAATTGCCTTCATGATTGTTTGGACTGGATTGCATCTAAGCAAGCTATTACTCTAGCAGCATCATCTATGGTTTGCGACCCTTCTCTACATATGATAACAGGTATACTTTCCTTGACCTATCTGACTACTGATGCACTTCTAGAAATAGAACCTTCTATGTTCATGGTGTCCATTGAGGACTGTAGAAGTAACATTGATCCATCACTTGCTGACCCTGATTTCCAGCTATATATAGCCCAAGCATGGGCAAGCTTCCAAGCCAAGAAGGGAGCCAAGGGAAAGAAGGTTCACTTCAACAGGATAGAGTTGCCAATGTGCAAACCCAACCAAGCAGCGACTGCTTCTGAGGAGATCAAATCTCCAGAGATCCAGGGGAGCTCTCAGGCTATCCCAGCATCTTCTGGACTGGCTACCCTGCCTGCATTGGCTTGGACAGTGCCTGGTCCAAGCCAGTCTACTACTGGTCCTACCTCATCAGCTGCACCAGTCAATAGCACAAGTTGTTACAGCCACTGTCATAGCCTCAGGAGACTACAGTAATTTTCCCTGGCTTTCTACAATGACTCTCGCATATAGCCCCTATCTATAGCCCCTATAACCCGAGAGCACTATATACTCAAGTCCAGACTCCTAGTCCCAAGCCTAGACTACTACATGGCCTACACATGTTAGTCTAGCCCTCCTTATGGTACAGTACCCTACACATGGTTACTAGTACCCTACACATGGCTACTACTCCTACACATGACTACCCTACACATGACTATCCTACACATGGCTAGTACTACCCTACACATGGTCATCCTACATATGTTAGTTAGTGTTAAAACTGAGTCAACTCCAAGGCTTATCTCCAAAACATTGGAGATCAGGCCAAGACGTGGGGCTTTGGCTTCACCATATGTGGTGCACCCTTGCAGAGTTCAGCCCCTTACTTCAGGGTTGGAGGTTGGAGGGTCAGAGGCATCAAACTCAATGTTGTAAACAATGACAAGATTATGACTAGAAGTCAGATAGATGAGAGTCTTCAAGACTCAAAGGATTCGGGGGTTTGGAGCTGAGAATATAGTTGATATTCAAAATAAAGAAAGTACATGATTCCAAGAGGTTTATATACTAGGGTTCAGAGGTGCATTAGTAACATCTGAGTAATGGTTTGTAAGTAGAATGAATCTGGGTACAAGTATGCCAAAGCAGTGTTCAGATGAAGGAAAGCTGGAGCTGTGTTACTAAATGAGAGCATAGGATCAGATGCAAGTAAGTAGTGAGACTAGTACAGATATAGACAAGGTAATGTAATAGAAATGGAGAGGAACTGTTACAATTTTCTTTCTTCATCGGTTTGTATTCCTTTTATCTCTCTCATCTTCCCTATGTACTTGGAGGGGCAATCTTTCATCTCATTACATCTACTTCTTGATGATAACTGGTCCAACTCACTTATCGCTTATTGAGTTATCTTGTTGACCAGCCACTCCTCTTATGGACTTATCTCTCCTCTGTCGTTTCTCTCATAATGACCAGTGTCCCCAATTATCTCCAGATAGTCAATTTCCTTCTTTGTCTCTTGGTCTGTATGCACCACTCTTATCCTATTTAAGGTATTACTCTCACTCCTGTAAAACTCATTCAGAATCTGTGCAATACTAGCATATCTTCTGGGTCATCTTTGATCCTTGAGACATTCATCGTCAACTCTTAAGTTTACCTCTTCATTGAGCGTCCTCTTCGTGAGCAGATCCCTCTGAAGACCTTAAGAGTTATCCTAGAAACTCTTTGTATACACTACGTGTAACAGGAACATACTATGAAACACTGAGGTCAGATATCTGAGAGGTTGGGGGTCTGAGCTGAAAGGAAGAGTATTGGGTTGGCTGAGTAAAGACTCAGGGGTAGGCTCAAATGTCCAAGTTTGGACTTAGTGAATTTCTGGGATATGACATCTAGACTCTCTCATGTACATAGCCTTCCACATAGCCTTAGCCTTACCTAGTCCTCCCTCTAGCATAGCATATCATAGATCTAGTGTACACACCTGTAAATCCCTAGACACTATATAAACCTCCTAGGACTTGACTGGCCCCCCAGTCTTGTCCTCTTGGAGTTCTCCCTAACACTCCAGTGCCACAAGTTGCCCCTAACTTGACCTCTTGAAGGCTTAGCACCCTAGTAAGGTGTTCAGTTGTTTCACAAGTAATGTTCCCTCTAAACCATTCATTGCTAATCTCACATTCTCTCCCAACCTGCCTGTCAGGCAATATAGGTATTCCTTCCCTCTTGAGGATGAGACTGCTCCTAAATGAGTTCTCGACTGAATACTCAACTTGAGCATCTCAGTTCCTGTAAGGGACCTCTTTGCCATGGCTCCCAAGTTTAGGAAACAATTCAGAGAGCTCATTACCACTAAGTGGATTAGCAGTACTAATGTTGTACAGATTAACAAGCTTGCTAGTTGTGATCCTGGTGCAGTTAAGTACAAGTTCAGTGACCAAGTCATCTGTAATGCGGATGGTGATATCATTGCTCACCATAGTTTGCCCCTCAGGTTGCTTGAAGCGAAGGTGCTTGGGACTGGCCAGACAATTACTGGTGTGCTTAACTCAGGTTCAGAGATCATCACTATGTCCAAACAGGTATGGGAGAGTCTTAGACTACCAGTTTGGTCTGATCATGTCATGACCATGTCAAATGCCAACACATCAACTGAGTCCACACTGGGGGTCCTTGAGAACCTTTGGTTAGACTTTGGAGCAAGCAAGGTTGCTCTTCAAGTACAGGTGATCCCTTGGGCCAATTTTGATCTTTTACTCAGATGTCCTTTCCATTGTTTGTTATCTGCCACATCTGAGGACTTCCTGGATGGTTCACAGATGATCATGCTTCATGACCTGAACACTGGAAAGCTTTATAAACTATCTACCTGTCCTTGGATGGAAGGATGTCCTTGTTGCTAATGTGGTCAAAACTGTGCTAACCATTAATCTATTGTGGAGATGGGTTTTTAAATATTGATGATCCACTGAAAGGTTGGGGAGAGCCTACTACACAACGTTCTTTTGCTTATTTCACTTCATTTCTTCATCTGTCTGTCTTATCCTTTTCATACTGATTACTTTTGGACCAATTTATCAAGTCACTGCATCATTTCCCTTCATATGTTTATCTTTCCTCTACCCAGTCCACTTTTACATTGGACCAAATTTGCACTTTACAAGCCATTTATCAGTACAATCTGCTTCAGCATTGCATTATATACAAGCCTGTTGCAAAAAAGGTTTGGTCAGTTGTGGCTCCTCTCACAGAGGAGTTTTGCATTGTCTGCCGATTACCAGACAATCCACTTGAGGGTTTAAAACTGTTGCCTATTCACCCACCCAATTTTACTCCAGGAATCTGCTTTACTCAGGAGCGTACCAATGTGCTTGACCTTGATCTGGTGAAATGGCTTTGGTTCAAAGAACTGAAGTTGGTCCAGTGGCTTGTTTGTGAACATGAGAAGGCCTTTGCTTGGGTTCCAACCAAGCAGGGTCAGCTTGATGAGCATTACTTCCCACTGGTCAAGATCCCAACTGTACCCCATATATCTTGGGTCCTTTGAAATATAACCATCCTGCCTGTGTCTTGGGGCCAAGCAATTCAAATCATCAATGACCAGATCACTTCTGGAGTGTATGAACTGTCTGTCACAGCTTACTGATCCTGATCCTGTTGGTTCTGTGTACTCAAACAGGACAGTAAGATGCTTCAGTTAGTCCACAACTTGCAACCCCTCAATGCAGTCACAATCTATGATTCATTGGTCCCACCATTTGTTCAGCATTTGGCTGAATCCTTTGGCAGGTATGTGGTTTATGCCATGATGGACTTGTTTGCAGGTTATGACCAGCACCCTCTACACAAGGAGTCTTGGGACATGACTATGTTTAATAGTCTGCTTGGACTGCATTGCCTCACCACTCTACCCATGGGACACACTAATGCCATACAGGTCTATCAAGCTGATGTAGAGACTTGTGCGTCTCTAGTGTCATAGTCCACAATTTTACCACATCCTACAGACTATCTGGTCATCGTTCACCTAGTCCAGTCTGTCCTTTCTCACCCAGTCTCTTAGTCCTTGGTTAGTCCTGTCCGGTCTATTAGTCCTTTTGTTCGGTCTGTGTTGGTTGCCTTTCATACCACTTACAAGTAGTTATTTTTACCCCTTTCATTCGTCATCATCATTTATTGCTACTGTTTGTCATCACCTTCACTTCGTTTTATAGTTAGAGTTCGTGTTCCTTATCCCTGACAGTCCTGGGAAATGCCTGGACTATAAAGTCTTGTACCTTTGATTTTCAAATACATCTTTTGACTTCTGAGGATCAAAGGATCCTCTCCACACATGCATGCATGCATGTACTCGTCGCCATCATCATCTCTGCCATCTTCCACATCGCTCTCCCCTTGGACTCACATGTCCAGACTATCGTATCTACTGTCAGACTACCCTTCTCACCACTGGACTATTGTTCTCTCCTCTGGACACATGTCTGGAATATCCTCCCTCCTGGACCATTCCCTTCTGGCACTTCACCTCCACCTCGAACCCTCTTTGGGGATGGACCTATTGCACCCCTCACCCCTTTTATACTACCTGGTCTTCTCCTTAGGAGCCAGGTTTGTTGTTCTTCACCGATATGGCATTCATTCTGCAGGATGAGATCCCTGAACATACTCACCCATTCATAGATGACATACCAGTCAAATCTGAGACAACCTGGTATCAAGGGGATGACAGTTCTTACAAGACCATCTTTGAGAATCTGGGAATCCACTTATTCATTTGGAAGCATCTAACTGTTGTTCACAGGATCCTATGGTGGTTCCAAAACATAAACCTCATGGTTTCAGCCAAGATGTTTGTCCTTGCCACACCAGACACTACTATCATCAGGCACAAATACATGTTCAAGGGTTGGATTTCCCACGAGAGCAAGGTCCAAAAGATCCATGATTGGCCTGAATGCCAGACCCTCACACAGGTCTGCAGTTTCTTAGGAACCTATAGGGTGGTACATATTTTCATCTGAGATTTTGCTTCCATAGCCTGCCCATTGGTCAATCTGACCTGGAAGGGCATCCCTTTTGATTGGGGTGATGCCCAGCAAGAGGCTATGCAATGTCTGAAGGACAAAATAGTAAAGTCCAAAGTCCCCTGCACTCCTTCACTTGGACTATGAGTCCAGGTGGGAGGTGATCCTTGCTATTGACACTTTGGTCATCACAGTCAGATACATACTGTTGCAGTCTGGTGAGGATGGCAAGCACTATCCCAACTGGTTTGGATCTATCAGTCTTAATGAGGTTGAGAGTTGTTATTCTCAAGTGAAGCTCAAGTTGTACAGGCTGTTCTGTGCTCTTTGTGCAGTCCACATTTTTGTCTTCAGCATCACTAATTTCATGGTCAAAATGGATGCAAAATATGTCCAAGGGATAATCAACAACCCTGACCTCCAACCAAATGTGACCATCAATCAGTGGATCGCCAGTATTCTTCTGTTCCACTTTCACCTTGTTCACATTCCTGCTGCCAAGCATACTGGACTGGATGGTCTCTCATGTTGACCACCTTCTGACAGGGATCCCCCTGAGGAGGACAATGTTGAGGACTGGCTTGATGATGCTTATTCCTTTTCTATTTCTTTGTTGAACAAATGGTCTGTGTCATCTGCTCCTCCATTTGATGTTTCTTGCTTGTGTTATCATGGCCCAGACACTACCAGCTCTTTCTTCTGCCATCTGGACTGTCCACATTTGTCATCTATATCAGAACCAGTTTACCTTTCCTTCTTATCTTGCCTTTCTTCATCCTCTTTGATTGAGGCACAGTCCCCTTCAGACAATCTGATCATACCCCAACCCACCAAAGCCACTGCCAAAGAGGCTCAGATTGGCCAGATTTGTGATTTCTTGGAGACCCAAATGTGTCCACCTGATCTTTCAGATGCCAACTTCAAATCCTTCGTTAATGTGGCTACCCAGTTCTTTGTGCTCAACAGATCCTTATGGTGCAGAGAGCCACACAGACATCACCAGTTGGTTGTCCTGACTGAGTGATGGTACAGACTGATACAGGAGGCTCATGATAGCCTTGGACATAAGGGTGTCTTTTTTGTCTCGACTCATCTGCTGCTTTGGTTCTAGTGGCCAATGTTGGTCAAGGATGTCAAGTGGTTCATCAAGACCTGCCACAAATGCCAGATTCTCCGGATGCAGCAATTTCACATCCCTCCAACAGTCCCTATCATCAGCAGTTTGTTCCACAAGGCCACCTGGATATCATGGTCATGCCTTGGTCCAGTGGGTATTGGTATATCGTTCAGGCCTGGTGTGCTCTGATGGTGTATCTGGAATAGTGAATGCTGCAGACTGAGAATGGTGCCACATTGGCCTCTTTTATTTTCAAAGATATTCTATGTTGCTGGGGCCCTCTATCTGAGATTGTTACTGACAATGGCCCCACTTTTATCCAAGCTCTGGATGTTCTTGCAGACTGGTATCATATTTGCCATATCTGGATCTCCCCCTATAACTCCCAGGCAAATGGTATAGTCAAGTGTTGCCACCTCAATGTCCAGGAAGCCACCATGAAAACTTCCCTGGGGGGGGAAACTTGCTGGCATACTGCTGCTCATTCTGTTTTTTGGGCTGAGCAGGTAACCATCCTCAAATCCACCAGTTTGTCTCCTTATTTCATGGTTCATGCATCAAACTGCTCTTTCCTTTCAATCTATCAGAAGCTATTTTCCTCATTCCATGATTAGATACTGACTCTCTCTTATTGTCCAGACTGATTGCTTGGAGAGCTCATCAGCTCCAAATGTGTCAGGAAGACTTAGAATCAATCCAAGAGCATGTACTCAGAGCTTAGTTTGAGTCTGTCAAGCACTTCAAGACTGCTTTCAAGAACCAGATTAAAGACTATGACTTCCATCCAGGAAGCTTAGTCTTGGTCCATAATACACAGATTGAGAAAGAGTTGGATTGAAAGACAAAGCCCAGGTACCTCAGTCTGATGGTCGTCCTTTGCCAGACTACTGGAGGATCATATCTGCTGGCCGAGTTAGATGGTTTGGTCTCTAGACTTTGTTATACAGCATTCTGTCTTGTACCATACTGGCTGAGGTTTCAGACCAAGATCCCAGTCATGCACATTACTGGTTTGGATGAAGAAGACTTGGATCATATGGCAGGTGAAGATGTTGAAGAGCTGGACAATAAAGACATGGATACCATTGACTTCACATAACCACCCCTTCCCATCTTACATAATCTGACAACTGACCATTGTAGAAAACAATGGAAAGTTCATTGGTAACTTTCCTATATGTGAAGGGTACGTTCATTCGTCCCTATAAGGAGGTCCAAAAGGCAGAGGTGGAATGCTGGATAGGAGTGGTCCACAGAGGAGATGGTCCAAAGATGGTCCAGACCAGGAAAAAGTAGTCTGAAGGTATGAGCGATAGTCTGGACTCATTAGTCCAGGATGAAAGGTGGTCAGCGACAGTGAAGGAGATGAAGACGTGCAGATGAGTGGATGTGCAATGCAGAAGATACGTGCATAAGGATCCCAAAAGGTAAGATCCAAAAGTTGGAAGATGTATTCAAAACCAGATGTACAAGACTTTATAGTCTGGGCATATCCCGGACTGTGAAGGGTCGATGTGTAAACGACATATGAACTCTAAAAAGTGGAGGGAATACACGATAATGTGTAACAACGATGGTGACATGTGTCCGAGACTACAAAAGGGTATATCAAAAGTACTATGAAGTGATAAAGCGAAACCAACATGAACCAGACTAAGACGACATGGACCAGATTGACACAGATTGACCAGATTGACTTCAGACTGGCATGAACAGACTGGATAGACCTCGGATATGTTCCTATATAAGAACAGAGATCCTTGGATCTCTATACCATTCTCATACAGACCATCTTTCTAAAAAGTACTATATGACTCTGTTCCACCCTAGGTTTCATCCAGCAATCTGTTTCTCTCAATCTGCTTCAAACTGAAAACATATAAAGTCATTAAAAATATCTTATACAGTCATTTGTCGAAAAACAAGAAAAGAAAAACATTGATAGCTAGCTTCTACATGTTTCAGACAGACCAAGTCTCTTATACCCAGTATACCCTCTTTGTCTTCAACCACATGCTAAGAGACCATGCCTGTTTTGCTTATGATACACAAACTAGCCATCCAGATCACAGCTATCTGGTATGAGAAGAAGTGAAAGCTGATTGAGGAAGACAAGCCGAGTCGGCCACTCACACAACTGGTTTTGTTTGTATATTCTCTTTCTTCACTTAATTTCATTTTCATTATATTTCTCACCCAGATGCAGACCCAGATTGATCACATGGACTCAGATTGAACACAGACACAGATCATATAATACAAGATACAGCCAATGGATTATTCTACAGGACGGGATGGAGGTGACTACCTATGGAATCTTGCAAAGGAGATCCACCACATCCTTCATCTCCCCCAACATCTCCTTGTGTTCCACCTCCAGTGCCTTGATGCTCAACTAGATGTCTCAGATCTGCTTCTGGACATGGAGAAGGTGGTGGACAGCTTCCTCATGCTTCTTTGTCATATTGGTCCAAACCAAAGGTGTGCTCATGGCTTTCCTTGTGGCTGCCTTGACCTTTCCCTTTGCCTTAGATGGTGTCTCAACCTGCTTTTTGCTGTCCAAAAGAACAAACACCTTGGAGGCAGCCTGTGATGTGCTGGCCTTGATGACCCAAGTTGGATGGACTGCTCTTGTTAGTATCAGGTTGGGCTGAGTAAGTCACCTGCTTACCTGGGATTGCAACCTCCATCTCCATTCCCATGCCCCTTGACTGCTTCCTGCCATGCCCAGTCAACAGGTTGCACCGAACCTTGGCAAGGTGGCAGTGTTGGCACACCCCATTGCTGGGCTGCATGCACTGTTCCTTGAGATGTGTGCACCTTGCATGTGGCTCGGATGAGCAGATGACCACATTCCCCTTCTTTAGCATGGTCAGCCTATCCTCTTCTTCTTTCTCCTCTTTCTCATTGTCATCATCATTGTCATCATCATCATCATTGATCCAAGGTTGCTGAAGCAAACTGGTTAGCCCATAAGAGGTGAGGAACTGACTTACTAACCTTGAGGTTCGCCATCCTGGTAGCAAACAATTGGTCAGTCACCCCAGATGTGGCTGCAGACAATGTCCCTCAGGATCCCTTTGTCAGCTCAGTCATCTTCACCTTCTCCTTGTCACCTGCAGCATCTATGGCCATCACAACCACTGCCTGAGGCATCTCTTCTTCAGGCCTGGAATTGTCAAAAGTGAGCAGTGGTGCTGCCAATGCCTTCTGCCACTCCATCTGCTGCATGTCAGCTTCATTGAGTGTCTTGCTAGCATAAGGGGTGAATGTCATATCCACCCTGGTGTTGTCGGCAGCCTTAGTGGCAGCTGCTAGGACCACCTGAGTCAAGTTGATCATTAGCTAGCCAACAATCTTGACAACATTTTGGACTCACCATTTTTCCTTCTCATTCATTGCACCAATCCTCTTGCTTGTCCCTCAGTGCCACCTTGTCATCAGGCATGCTGTGCATTGCATTGATGAGAGATTCAATTGCATCTGCAAAGGCATGACATGCAACTGACCATCACTCAGCAGCAGGATCAGACCATTGGGCTAGGGCAGTGAAGCTGGTTGGGAGTGACATGAGGTGAAGCAGAGTGGTGATGGTAGAGTGGAAAGAAGTTGAAGGCATGTGTTACGAGTTGACCTGGCCCTATTCATTTCATTTCTTCGTTTTACTTAGCTTAGTCTCGATGGATCGCTATCCATCTCGTCTGGCCTCACCCAGACCACTTTCACGCAGCATGTAGGTTGATACTCCCACGGACTGCATCTTCTTTTCATTTCTGACTAATGACCCCGCTGTCATTGTCGCTTCGGGCTGCTCGGGCCGCTTCTTCGTTTCATGATAATCTTTGATAGACAGCTGCTTCTGATCGACACTGATCGACAGATCCACAGCGGATGTGACTCGTTTCGACTCGTCCCGAGTCCCTACGCTTCCCCGAGTCACATCTCCCTTCATCCCGCATCAACCCGTTCTTTCTACGGGCTTCCATGACGTTCCATGACTCTCGTATATAAACTGTAGCCTCTACACCTGTATTCCCTAAGCTAGAGCTACTCAATCTTACCCTTGAGATAACTCCTACGCTCGATCTCCCAACCGCGGGATAAGACTTGTCCGCTTCGGACTCATCGAACCCTTCGACGCTGAGCGTGCTCTCCGTGAGCAGATACCTCGCCCGAAGGCTCTTAGTCGCACCGTAGCGTCAAGAACGCTGGTGCTTCCCTAGTCCCTAGAAACCCTTTGAGTCTACGCTCGACCCTACCCGGGCCAAGCGTAACAGCATGTGGAGCAGATTCATGACATGTCTCGCATGTTGGATTCCACATTGTTAAGATTTGGACTCAGAAGATTCCCATGCCTCAAGCAAGCCATGACTCTGACTGGGGACAGTCAGAAGCAAGTCCCCTGCAAATGTAGAGAGTGCTAGCTCTCTATGGTTACATTACGGCATTTCCCCATATTCCTGAACATTCTGTCTACTTGCCCAAGTCCTTTCCATGCATTTCAAGCTCTATCCATTCCAATCCATTCCAACCCATGTCAAGCCAAGTCAATCCATGTATATGGTCGGTCAATCCGGTGTCTATGGTAGGTCCAGTTCATACCAGTTTGACTTCTCTCTCTCTCTCTTTGACATCCTCACATATTTCACTGCACCTTTGCATGTGGTTCTGACTATACCTATACCCTTTTTGGGCTCATGCCTCATTATTTTTGTTTAAGGTTCAGTCTGATCACTCTAGATTTTGACAGTGGTAACAAAAAGTTTCATCTTATTTCATTTTGCACATAGCCCTCTGCTCCTTATGTATCGATGCATCCCTTGGCTACCACTTGACTTGACATCTGGGCTTTGGGTCCCTTACTTAGTTACTACCTTACCAGCCTGGTTTGACCCAGACTATATAGATTTTGTACTGGCATTCTTGTAATGTCAGCACCCAGCTCACTTGCACTTTCCATCTATTGTCTGAAGTCTCTACAACATCTAACCACCACCATTCAACACTGTCCATATGTTTCTAACTGCTGTCCAATGCTTTCTACCTTTGTTTCTATCAATCTGGGCTGTCAGATTGACTTAGTTTGTTTATTTTCAATCCAGATACCCTTTGGATTGCTATATTGCTGGTCTAAGTATGCTGCATAAGTATTCTAACCTTGCTCCCAAGCCAGAATCCCTTTAGGGACAAGCCAATCATACCCTTCAATCTCTACTGCAAGTCCAGGACTACTTTCTGCTAGTCCTCCAGGCTTTCTATCTGTTTTATACCAGGCAGGGTCATGCATAGACCAGAGGGTAATATGCCTTCTAGGGCTCAGACTATGGTAGCCATGGAACAGAGGCTACAAGAGAAGAGAGAGGCATAGGGGAGTAAGTCCCCACACTGCTGGGCTACATGGTAGGTGTATGGTCAAGGGGTCAGGCAGCCTTCCAGATGAAGTCAATGAGAAGGCAGTTGATATTAAAGGTGAGTCTATGATTCTAGGACAGTGATGGACTAGGAGAGTATGAAGAATCTAGTAGACTAAGCTAAGGTATTGAGGACAAGGAAGCACCTATTATAGAGGGGAGACTGTGTGCACAGACTGGGCATCTAAGTAAAGGTGACAGACTGTGGAATAGCTGAGTAGAGGAGATGTGCCAAATGGATGAGGGGTGCATATCTCTAAAGGAAATGGTGAAGTATGACTCATTGAATGAGTAATGAAATGAGTCATATGCACTGTGGATCTGTCGATCAGGAAGCATCCTATCAATCAATGATCTTGGCTAAGTGAAAGAAGCATTGCCTTTGGTGGTAATAGAAGGGATGTGTGAGGCATGGTTCTAAGAAAGGCTAAGGCTAAGGAAAGGCATATATACCATTGTCAGAGATGGGACTCAGATAGGAGATGTTCATGGATATGTGAGTAATCCTACTGAGGGTCTGGGGCAAGGTCCAGCTATGAGACTGAGGCTCTGTTAGAGAGCCAGTGGAGTGGGACTTGATGAGGAGAAGTCCAAGGGCATATTTGGGGTGAGGCCCAATGGAGGTGGTGCATGGTGAGGAGGCCAGGCCAGGCTGAGGGGAGTCTGAGGTTGGGCTCAGCATGGAGAATCCATGATGATATCAGTGGACCAAGACAGGGGTTGAGGCAAATTGTTGGTAGGCTGCATTGGGAGGTCAATAGGTGGACTGTTGGAGTCCCAGGTTGGAGAGTCTGAGACTGAGGTCTCAGAGGGAGTGCTCAATGGTGATACTCATAAAGAGACCAGCACTATGAGACTTAGGAGAATCTCAGTTGGCAGGAATGGGCTATGATGGGGAGGTGTTAGGATGGACACTACACATGAATCTTGTTACGATTTATCGTGCCCCTATACTTTTTCCCTCGCTCAGTCCTAGTCATGGCTTACCCAGCCATACCTTGTCCATCACTTAGCCTAGTCCTGGCCCCACCAGCCAGCCAGCCCACCGGTAGTCCTCACCGGACTCCACGCCTACGCATAGCCTAGAACCCGCTAAGCATTCCCTTGCTTAGTCCTCACGCCGAGCCCGTCCTGGCTCTCCCCTGATCATAGTCCGTTCCGCCTGACCGGAACCCCTAAGTCTCATAGCGCTGGTCTCTCCGTGAGCATCACCGATTGAGCATCCCTCCGAGACCCCGTCTCCAGCCTTAGCCCAGGACTTCAACAGTCCGCTCCTAGACCTCTCGCCCTGACCCCTGACGTAGTCCATGCATGGACCGACAGTACGCTGCATCGCCTCAGTCCCTGTCCTCTGACGTCATCCTAGAACTTCCTCCGAGTCCAACCTCGGACTCTCTCCCCAGCCTGGCCTCATAACCACGCCATGCACTGATCCCGTCGGGCCCCACCCCGAACGTGCACACTGTCCTCGGACTCCCCCGTCCTTGGTCCCAGTCCACCGGTTCTCTTAACAGAACCCGTCCCAGTCCCTCGGCTCCCCAGCTGAGTTCCGGCCTCCCGACCGGACCCTATGCCAGACCCTCGGTAGGATTACTCACGTATCCTTGGATATCGCCTATCCAAGTCCCATCATTGACAATGGCGTCCGCGCCCTTCCCTAGCCTTAGCCTTGCTTAGAACTCTGCCTCGCGCATCCCTTCTATTACCACCGAAGGCGATGCTTCTCCCGCTTAGCCGAGATCATTGATCGACAGGACACTTCCTGATCAACAGATCCGCAGCGCGTATGACTCATCTTCTTAATCATTCGCCGAGTCATACTTCACCGTTTCCTTTAGAGATGTGCACCCCTCATCCATTCGGCACATCTCCCCTACTTAGCTACACCACAGCCGGTTCCCTTACTTAGACGCCCGGTCTGTGCGCACTCTTGACCCCTATATAATAGGTGCTCCATAGTCCTCTCTACCTTAGCTTAGTCTACCTGGATCACCGTATACTCCTAGATTCATAGACCCACCAATAATCCCAACGCCTTCATCTTGACTCTCGTCTGAAGGCCGTCTCGACCCTCGACCCAGTCGCCTACCATGTAGCCTTAGAACGTGAGAACTCACCTTCTCGCGCCTCCACTCATCTCTAGTAGTCCGTCACCCGGACTACTATAGCCCGAGTCCTAGAAGGCGGCTTACCCTCAGGTCTATGCGCGACCCTGCCCGGGCCACGCGTAACAAATCTGAGTTGATGTTGGGTGAGTTGCAGGTAGTCTGGTGGGGACTGTCAGTGCTTCCTAGGATGAGGGATGGTTGGATAGGTCATACCAAAGACTAAAGCAAAGGGAGAGATATGGCTGGATAAGTCATAGCTGAGACTGACCAAGGTTAAGTGAGGGGTGAGGTATGACTGGATAAGCATGACTAGGACTGAGCAAAGGAAAAAGTATAGAGGCATGATGAATTGTAACAGGAGGTGGTCAGCATCAATGAAAAGATAGAGACCAGTTTTGGTCTGTAATAACCAGTCCAATGAGGGTGAATAGACTGCTTGGGATGGTGGTGGTTTGAGGATGGTTTGTGATGTGATGGCTTTGGCAATGGTGATGACAAAGGTGACAGCATGGTAGGTGGTGGGATAGTCAGATTGACCATTGGTGATGGAGTAGATGGCAGTGATTGTGGAAGTGACAGTGGCAATGGTGGTGACAGTGGTTGGGGTAATGATGGTGATGGCAGTGATGGCAGACTTATTGGCAGTAGTGGTAAGGTAGTCCAGATCAATGTTGGACTTGTCTGGGGTGATGGCAATGATAACAGTGATGATGGCATGGGTGATACAGATGGTGATGGTGATGACAGTGTCCACAGGATACTTTTGATGTGGATTGGACTAAGTGTACAACAGGATCCTCTTCCCTTCTCATATCTGGGGTAGAGCTTGAGGACAGTGATGACAAATGACTCCCAATCAGGTGGGATGGCTTCAGCTTTGGGAAGTGTTTCCCACAGCTCTGCCTCATTGAGCTTGGCATACTGGATGGCAGCTTGGGTCAGTACAGACTTTGGTAGTCTGACCAAGTTGACTAGGTCTTCAATGTTATCAAACAAGTTCAGGAGATTAGTCAGTGTCCCATCAAATAGGGATGCATCAGGCAATCTGTGGATTGGTAGTCTGTAGAACAGGTTAGTCATCATGATGGATTTGGTATGTTCAGCTGGTTCATGCTAAAGATGGACTCAGTATGTAAATGGTGGTGGAGATATAGAAAAAAGGGATGTGGATATAGGTCAGACTAGAAGGCAGTGCAATACAGCTTGGAAAGTGATGTGTATGTAAAGATGTGGTAAGAAGGTGATGATTGTTGTTTGAAAAGGGATAATGGTGATGGATACCTAATGGAAGTGGTCTTGAGCATTGGATAACAAGTGCAATGATCATGAACATTAAGGAAATGAGCTGGAAGTAGTCTGGGATGTGAGGAAGCAGGCTGAAATGGGATAAAGGTGAATGCAAAAAAAAATACTTCATGTAGGTTGGTACATATGCCCTTAGTACATTTGCCTCAGGATTGATAAGAGAAAAAGGACCATGAAAATTTCTGGGGCACCTCAAGAACTTCCCTTGTGATGAGCTCTAGTTGTAGAAACAACAGAAAGTTCATGATAACTTTCCTATAGGTGAAGGGTACATTTGTTCATCCCTATAAGGAGGTCCAAAGACAAAAGTGGAATACTGGATGGAAGTGGTCCATGGAAGAGATGGTCCAAAGGTGGTCCAGTGAAGAACAACAAACCTGGCTCCTAGGGAGAAGACCAGGTAGTATGAAAAGGTGAGGGGTGCAATGGGTTCATCCCCAAAGAGGGTTCAAGGCAGAGGTGAAGTGCCAGAGAGGAAAGGTCCAAGAGGGAGGATATTCCAGATATGTGTCCAGAGAAGAAAATGGTAGTCCAGTGGTGAGAAGGGTAGTCCAATGGTAGGTATGATAGTCCAGACACATTAGTCC
This sequence comes from Retiboletus fuscus, assembly GCA_038093795.1. Lineage (NCBI taxonomy): Eukaryota > Fungi > Basidiomycota > Agaricomycetes > Boletales > Boletaceae > Retiboletus > Retiboletus fuscus. Next base: position 36,265 of record JBBPSV010000051.1, read on the forward strand.
AAAAATAAAACAACATGGAAGGCAGCAGAGATGATGACAGCAATAGGCATGTGCATGTGTGGAAAGGATCCTTAGATCCTCAGAAGTTGAAAGATGTATTTGAAAACCAGAGTACAAGATTTTATAGTCTGGGCATTTTCCAGGACTGTCAGGAACAAGAGTATGAACTCTAACTATAAAACGAAGCAAAGGCAATGGCAAACAGTAGCAATAAATGATGATGATGAATGAAAGGAGTAAAAATAAACACTTGTCAGTGATACAAAAGGAGACCTATGAAGACTGAGATGAAAGGACTAATAGATTGGACAGGACTAATGAAGGACTACAAGACCGAGTGAGAAAGGATGGACTGGACTAAGTAAATGATGACTGGATAGAGCATACATGATGAGGGACAGTCTATAGGATGTAGTGAAATGATGGAATATGATACTAGAAATGTACAAGTCTCTGCACTGGACTGGAGAATGGTAGTCCAATGGTATGAGTGATAGTCTGGACTTGTTAGTCTGAGACAAAAAGTAGTCAGTGACAGTGAAGACAATAGCAACATGCAGATGGATGGACATGTGATGCAGAAAAGTCATGCAAGGAAATAGAAGATCAAAAAAGTGTCTTTCAAACTGGGTGTACAAGACTTTATAGTCTGGGCATATCCTGGACTGTAAAGAGTCAATGAAATGACAAGGTACAAACTCTAAAAAGTGGAAGGGATATGAAATGATACATAGTGATGATAGTAATATAGGTCTGAGACCAAAAAAGAGTATATTGAAACAATTACAAAGTGATAAAGTGAAACTGACATGAACTGGACTAAGATGACATGGACCAGATTGACACAGATGGACTTGGATAGTTCCAGACTGGCATGGATGGACTGGATAGATGTCAGATATGTTCCTATACAAGAACAGAGATCCTTGGATCTCTACAATGGTTTGTGATGCAATGGCAATGGTGTGGTAGGTGGTAGGATAGTTGGATTGACTGTTGGTGATGGAGTTGATGGTGGTGATGGTGGACACATTGGTAGTAGTGGTAAGGTAGTCCAGACCAATGTTGGACTTGTCTGTGGTGATGGCAATGATGATGGTGGTGATGGTGGCAATGATGGTGGACATGGGATACTTTCAATGCAGACCAGACTACATAAGTGTGTGATGGGATCCTCTCCCCTTCTTGTATCCAGGGTAGAGCTTTAGGACAGTGATGATAAATGACTCCCAATCAGGTGGGACAGCATTGGCTTCAGGAAGTGTTTCTCAAAGCTCTGCCTTGTTGAGCTTGGCATACTGGATTGTGGCTTGGGTCAGTGCAGACTTCAGTAGTCCAACCAAGTTGACTAGATCTTCAATGTTATCTAAAAAGTTCAAGAGGTTGGTTGGTGTCCCATTGAATAGGAGTGAATCAGGCAATCCACAGATTGGTAGTCTATAGAATGGGTTAGTCATTGTGATGGATCAGGTACAGTATGTTCAGCTGGTTCATGCTAAAAATGGACTCAGTACATACAGTGGCTCAAACAACTGTCCCAATGTTTGCATGTTTTTTGCTGATTGAAATGTACTAACTCTACAGGTATCCCAAGGCCTTAACTATTGATAGAGGGAATGAAGTACTTGCACTTAGCTACAAATCCATCTCTTGGTCAATATATTTGGGTAGGATCTGTGTTACATCTGACCTGGGTAGGGTTGGATGTAGACTCAAGGATAGATGCTTGAGGACCAGGAGTACCAGCATTCTAGATGCTAGGATATGATGAGGACCTTTAGGTAAGGTATCTGCTCATGAAGAGCATGCTCAGTGATGAAGGGTTCTGGTGAGTCCAATGAGGACAAACTTATCCCAGAGAATGGGAGATTGAGTATAGGAGTTTCTCAAGAATGTATTGAGTAGCTCTAGCTTAGAGGTTACAGATGCTAGTGCTACAGTTTATATATGCAAGCCATGGAAGTCCATGAAATGCTAGGGAATCTTGGAACAAAGGAGATATGACTTGGAGAATGGGAAGACTAGGAATGAGTAAGAATGAGTCATATCTGCTGCAGATCCATAGATCAGAAGTAGCTGTCAATCAGAGATTATCATGAAACAAGAAACAGTTGGAATGACCCAAGATGACAGATGACAGCAGAGTCATTAGTCAGAAATGAAACATGAGGCCTGAAAGAGTGACACCTATCATACCATTAGAGTAGCCTGGGTAAGGCCAGGTGAGATGGATGAGAGTCTATCAAGACTAAGCTAGCCAATGAAGTAATGGAAAGGAAAGAAACAGGTCAAGTCATAACATTACCTCCCTTCTAGGTTCCTCAATGCCACTTGAGGAGTTCAAAGATCAACATAGCCACTGTTTGGGGAACTGATGACATTGACATAAGCTGTGTTGTCCCAGATGTTGTCAGTAAAGTCAGGCTCTTGATGATCCTGGATACGATCTGCAAGGGGGCAGGGTCAGAGACAGTTCGACTAGCCCAAAGACTGAGAGAATTGAGAGGATTGGGAAGCAGATGATGATGGGGTAGCAGGGTATGGGTGACGATGGAGTGGGCATTGATTCTGGATATGTCCAGGACATATATACAGGCAAAAGGGACATTGGTATTCTGGGCAGTCAATGCACCAGTGTCCAAGTCGGTGTTACAATTCATCATGCCCCTATCCCATCGTTGACAGTGGCATATGTGCCTTTCCTTAGCTTTAGCCTTTCCTAGAACCTTGCCTCACACATCCCTTCTATTACCACTGAAGGTGATGCTTCTCTCACTTAAGCCGAGATCATTGATCAACAGGATGCTTCCTGATTGACAGATCTGCAGTGCATATGACTCATTTCATTTACCATTCACTGAGTCATATTTCACTGTTTCCTTTAGAGATGTGCACCCCTCATCCATTTGGTACATCTCCTCTACTTAGCCATACCATAGCCAGTTCCTTTACTTAGATGCCTGGTCTGTGCACACTCTTGACCCCTATATAATAGGCACTCCATAGTCCTTCATACCTTAGCTTAGTCTACCTGATTCTACCTGGACCCTCCTTGTACTCCTTGAATCATAGACTCCCTAGTAATTCCAATGCCTTCCCCTTGACTCTTGTCTGAAGGCTGTCTCAACCCTCAACCAGCCACCTACCATATAGCCTTAGAACATGAGAACTCACCTTCTTGCGCCCACTCTCACATCTGGTAGTCCATTCCTGGACTACCATAGCCCAAGCCCTAGAAGGCAGCTTATCCTCAGGTCTATGCATGACCCTGCCTGGACCACATGTAACAGTCAGTTACAATGAAAACAGGACACATTATATAGGGGGTGGTCAGGTGAGAGGCTGATCTCACCTTTGTTCATAAGATGTACCCTCTCAAGGTGATCAATGAGATTCACCTCACTGGGTGATAGTGGTGATGATGATGCAGATGGTGTCAGAGTGATGGGCTTGGTGGGTGAGGAAGTGATGAGGGTGTTAAGCAGGAGAGAAGGATTAATGGGAGTAGGCAGTGGGAGACCAGCTCTACTGAGATCCTGTGAGTATCATTCAATGTCAGTGACAAAGTCCAACATATCAAGTTGGTGTATGGCCAAAAGAAGGTAGCTGTGGATGTGATGAGTGATGAGCCAGAGTTGAGTGTAGAAGAACTCAGACTGGGGATTGGTGGAGGTAAAGGAGGCGATGGGGTCAAGACAGGAGACCTGAAGAAAGGCTAAGTACAAAGATTCAAGAGGGGAATCTACATCTAAGTGCACTTGCATGGTGGCTGCAAGGCAGGAGTCATGGAGGTGAGTCTGGAGGAGGTGACCAGACTTGCACAACAGCAGGTCAGATCAAAGGGTGCAGATGAAGTGGGGAATGTTGACATATAAAATGGTTTTTGGTTTTTCTTCTTCTTCTTCTAAAATGGAGGGTCAGGGGAGTGGGTTGGTGTTCCATCCTGGAGTAGGGGAGTTACTTGGACAGTCCTCAGCTAGGACCATCAGGGGGTGGATAGTGGGAACAGACAGTTCCCAAGCAAGGTCAGTGGTGTTACAGTGAGCAATAAAACCAATGCAATGTTTGCATCATTTTGATTGTGGAGTAAATATCTGATGAAGTATTGATGCTAGACCCTCTAACATAGGTATCAATAGAAAGCCCTGATCGAGGGCTTTTAGATGGTATATAGGTTGATTAAGTAATTCTTTCTAAATCAGGAGATATTCCAGACATAGTAAAGGGTACTTATTGCATTAGTTTTGTTGCTGACACTTTAAAGTATGGGAACTGTATGTTGCAAGGGGATATTACATAATAATTGTATCACATGATGTGTCATAGGTCTACCATGATACAAACAAACACAAACACAATTATTTTTCCCACAATGGCCATCATGAAATTGCTCTCTGTTGGATAAATCCATAATACTCCATTTGTCTTGGAATTGGATTACTCATCACATCAAATTGCTTATTCTACTGGTCTCAAACAAGCTACTATTAGTAGACTATGGTTCAAACAAATTTGCAACCTACCCAAAGCTTCAGGTGGTCATTCTTCTATCATTTCTTTTACTAACATGTATCATATCATATGTCTTATTGAATCTGGAAGGGTCAAAAATGCAGTCCAGGTCACCAAAACACTTCAAGATGTGAAGAACCATTGCAGCTCCCCTCAGACTGTTCACTGTCAGTTGAAACAGCTGGTATGAAGTCTGTGATGAAGCAAAAACATCCTCTACTTGCCTAGTATAATAGAAGGGCAAGCATGGACTTTGCTGTAAGCCATCAGGATTAGACTGTTCATGACTCAAAGTGATTTATATGGTCATATTAGACCTAAGTTCATCACACTGGGATAGATGGTAGCAATTGGACTTGGAAAAAGATCCTACTGATTGTTCTCCTATACCACTAGGCAAGTAGA
>JBBPSV010000052.1:0-41119 GCA_038093795.1 Retiboletus fuscus
CTGTAGCCAAGAGTGAGTACTATTTATAACCCCACCAAAGCTAAGCGAAATTCCCACAGTGTCTGGCAGTGTGCTTCGTGCACTGCTGTCAAGGTTAGTTATGGAAAGGGTTTTTGAGGTCACTGTAATCAATACATTCATGCAAAATGCTTATGCCCTCATCAACACTCTCTACTTTTGTATAAACAGCATTCTTGATATGGGTAATGTGAGGGGCAGCATGTGGCCTGGTTATGATAGTCAGCATTAATTTAGTTGAAAAATGGACACTTACCATGAGGTGAAAATGCCTACCCAGTGATCACGTGTGATGAGATAAAGTTGGCCAGTGGTACTGGCAACAGGAAGATCATAGAGGAAGTTATTGTACATGTGTTGCACCCAATCATCTAATGTAAGTCCGCCTGGAACAAAGAGAGCGAATGGTCCCCTTGGATTGTAGGAGGTGACCACTACCCTGCACGCCCTTGCATAGGTCCTCCTCGCATTCCTGGGTTGGAGAGGGCAGTAGGTGGAAGTCTTCCAAGATCCCTGTGTGACAGTTGTGTCACAGAGATGGGTTGCTAGTACCAAAGGCATAGGTAGCAGAACATTTTCCATGTTGTTGTTACAGCCTTCAGGAGACTACAGTAATTTTCCCCTACTTTCTCCTATTTTCCCTGGCTTTCTACAATGACTCTCGCATATAGCCCCTATCTATAGCCCCTATAACCCGAGAGCACTATATACTCAAGTCCAGACTCTTAGTCCCAAGCCTAGACTACTACATGGCCTACACATGTTAGTCTAGTCCTCCTTATGGTACAGTACCCTACACATGGTTACTAGTACCCTACACATGACTACCCTACACATGGTCACCCTACATATGTTAGTCTAGACTCCCTCATGTACATAGCCTTCCACATAGCCTTAGCCTCACCTAGTCCTCACTCTAGCATAGCATATCATAGATCTAGTGTACACACCTGTAAACTTCTAGACACTATATAAGCCTCCTAGGACTTGACTGGCTCCCCAGTCTTGTCCTCTTGGAGTTCTCCCTAACACTCCAGTGCCACAAGTCGCCCCTAACTTGACCTCTTGAAGGCTTAGCACCCTAGTAAGGTGTTCGGTCATTTCAGTTACGTTTTTCCTCCTTATCATGCTCTCCTTTACCTTATGCTTGTCCCTTTCACCTTGTACTCTCTTGTCTCGCTGTTTGAACCACGCCTGATGATATCTCTTGTCATTGTATTACTCATATGTTCTCGAATGTTCTCTCAGATCCCACGCCTTGTACATGCTGACTCACCCTTGTTCCTCAGCGTTCCACTCAGTTCTATGCCTTACTCATCCCTGTTCTTTGATATTCCATCTAGTTCTATTTTGTTACCATGGCTCACCTATTTAAACCGTAGCACTCAACCTGTAACTCTAAGCTTGATCTTCTCAATCTAATGAGTTCTTGCAGACTTCATCTGATTCCCTCACCTCAGTCCTTGCCCACCCTTTGCCTTCATAGCAAAGGGCAGCCTCTAGTAGCCCCATGGCTAGAGGTTCTTTGCGCTGTCAAAGCTTCCAACACTATCCAAGTCCACTTGACTCCTTTGAGATCATGCCTAGCCTACAGCAAAGCGTAACATGGACAAAGTTGCGAGAGTACAATTTCTGGTGCATGTACTTGTTCCAGAGGTAGGAACCTTGTTTGATCCTGTATAGACTAAGTTGTAGTGCAGCAACCTTGTCCATGCCATCTGAGAAGCCTTTATGCTGGCGCATATAGATTTCATGGTCAATTTTGCTATGTAGAAATGCACCAGTGACATCATCTTGTCCCTAATACCAGCCATGTGATGCTGTGAAGTGGAGAATGGTGTGAAGTGAGTCAAGGCAGACAGTAGGTGAGAATGTGTCACTATAGTCAATGCCAGGAATTTGAGAATATCCCTGAGCAATGAGTTGTGCCTTGTATTGTAGGATTTCTCCATTGGGTCCATATTTGATGACATAGGTCCAGCATGAACCAATCACCTTTCAATCCTTGGGTTGCTCAACAAGTTTCCAAGTTCTGCATTTTAGCAACATCTCGATCTCCTCATTCATTGCCTTCTACCATTGGTCTGCATCTGGTCCAGTGGTCACCTGGTGGAAATTCTGTGGGACTTCATGACCATGGACTACTAAGTAAGCAGTTTGTGTTATGAGTTGACCTGGCCCCGTTTATTTCTTTCATTTCTTTTACTTAGCTTAGTCTCGATGGATCACTATCCATCTTGTCTGGCGCTACCCAGACTACTCTCATACAGCACGTAGGTCGATACTCCCATGGACCGCATCTTCCCTTCATTTCCGACTAATGATCCCGCTGTCATTGTCGCTTCGGGCCGTTCCGGCCACTTCTTTGTTTCATGATAATCTTTGATAGACAGCTGCTTCTGATCGACACTGATCGACAGATTCACAGCAGATGTGACTCGTTTCGACTCGTCCCGAGTCCTTACGATTCCCTGAGTCACATCTCCTTTCATCCCTCGTTTACCCATCTCTTCTACGGGTTTCCATGACCTTCCATGACCCGCGTATATAAACTGTAGTTTCTACGCTTGTACTCCTTAAGCTAGAGCTACTCAATCATACTCTTGAGATAACTCCTACGCTTGATCTCCCAAGACCAGGATAAGACTCGTCCTCTTCAGACTCCTCGTATCCTTCGATGCTGAGTGTGTTCTTCATGAGCAGATACCTTGCCCGAAGGTCCATAGTCGTACCGTAGCGTCAAGAACGCTGGTACTCCCTTAGTCCCAGAACCCCTTTGAGTCTACGCTCAACCCTACCCGGGCCAAGCGTAACAAAAGCTCTAGCTTACCACGTCGCGGCTACCATCGAGTAGGCCCTCCTCCTCAGCCCGACCGCCACCGATCTCCACCTCGTGGAGAGCCACAGAACAGCCAACTGCTGAATCCTCAGAATCATCGGACTCAGAAGCCACCACTGAGGGCTCTGATAACCCCAACCTCGACCTCGAGCTATGCTCCCCTTCCGCGGAAGCAGATTCACAAGAACTCTCTAGACTACTGTCTCACCAGCTTTCAGCCGGCGCAGTTATCCCTCGCAGCCCCACCCCACCGTCACCCACACCGATCGCTCAAAGCAGTCAGATCTTCCCAGTCACGGCACCAGCCGCTCCTCAACCCCAGCCCCAGACTCCCGTTATGGGAACCAAGCCCACGGAAATCCACCTCGGAGTCCCCGAGGACTTCAACGGAAACCTCACGAAGGCGAAGCCCTGGCTTCGTTCGGTACAATTGTACCTCTCGATCAACGCAGAAATCTATAACGACGATGCTAGGCGAATTGCCTATGCACTCTCTTTCATGAAGAAAGGTATGGCATCCACATGGGCTGACACCTTTCGCAAATCCAAGATCTCAGGTGGAGGCTTCTCTCTTGGGAAGTGGTCCGACTTTGTCTCCAACTTTGAAGCCATCTTCTCTCACTCAGAGTCGGCTACCAATGCGCTCACTTGGCTGGCCACCAAGCGAATGATCCCCGGAAAGAAGGGCGAGTTCTCCCCTTCTCTGGCTAACTACACTGCCCAGTTTAGGTCCAAGGTATCTGTCGCAGGAGTGACCGATGAGTCAGTCTTAGTCTCTTACTACTCTGTGGGTATACCCGAAGACCTGATGTTCGATGTTCTCCGGATGGAGAAACCCCCCACCAAAGTCGCCGACTGGTATAAGAAGGTGGCTCTCTTCGACTCCCACCACTGCCGAGCCCGAGGGATCGCACAGCAACACAAGAAACCCGGTACTTTGTACGTACCAACCTACTCCAAGAAGGAAGAGAAGGACCCCGACGCCATGGACGTTGATGCCGTCCGTCTTCCCCCCAAGCTTATTGAAGCCGAACAGCAGAAGTGCTTCAAAGAAGGCCGCTGCCTCCGATGCTGCCAGACCGGCCATATGGCAAAGGAGTGCAAGGTCTACGACGCACCCAAGAACCCCAAGAAAACTTGCAAGGTGAAGAAAGACGACGTCCCTGAGCTAGCTGACTGCGAGGAAGATGATGAAGTCGAGTCAGTAGCTAGGATCTCTTTCTCCCACAAGGATTTTTAGAACGGAGGACCCCGTCAACATGGACTCCTCCTAGGTGTGCCAATGTACTAGTATCTGAGACTCGCAAATCCATGCAGATCCCAGTTCAGCTCATCGTACCTGTGCACTCTCTCAAAGCCGTTGACACCCGCGCCCTGATTGACAGTGGCGCCGATATCTCTTGCATTGACTGGGACTTTGTACGAAAGCACAAGATCCCCACCACTCAACTACCGAAACCCATCCCAGTCCGGAATGTCGATCAATCTAGCAACTCCCACGGAGCCATTCGATTCACCTGTACCCTCTACGCCAACACCGGAGGGATTACCCAGAAAGTTCTCTTCCACGTCATGTCCTGCGGAAGTGAGAATGTTATCCTCGGACTACCTTGGCTCTGCTCCACCAATCCAAAGATCGACTGGTTTAAACAGACGATCGACATCCCCGAGTCTTGTGACCAATCCAAAGTCCTCTTCCAGGAACACAACGTCACTACCTCCGAACATAGCGACCAATTCAAAAGGCCCAGCTTTGACTGGACCCCACCACGCCAAGTTAAGGTCAACTGCGTTGACCACGCCCGACTCTACGAGTATCTTGACGAAGAAACAAAGAACGAGTTCTGCCAGAGGGCTTATGATCATTACCGAATCGGCCAAATCCAACGGTGTGGATCGCGGTTCTACCCCCTAGGTTCTCCAATCATCGCCAAGATCACCTCCGCCATGCAGCTGGCGCAAGCGGAATTTAACAAGAAACCCGAGGTTACCCTTCCAGTGGAATATGAGCAATTCCGAAAGGTGTTCGAAGAACGACCAATCGGACAACTCCCACCAGAATGGACTTACGACCACGAGATCAACCTCAAAGAAGACTTCGAACCGAAGATCGGCAAGCTATATCCGCTATCCCCGCGAGAATGCGAAGCTACCGAAGCCTTCTTAGAAGAAAACCTCCGGTCTGGTGCTATCCACCCCTCGAACTCCCCCCAAGCATCCCCTTTCTTCTTCGTCCAGAAGAAAGAACTCAACACCAATGGCAACCCCAAGCTCCGACCCTGCATGGACTATCAGAAGCTGAATGACCAGACGATTCGAGACGCGTACCCCTTACCCCGCATCGACGACCTCATCAACAAGGTGCAAGACGCCAAGATCTTCACCAAATTCGACGTCAGATGGGGCTACAACAACATCCGAATCAAAGAGGGACACCAATGGAAAGGTGCCTTCCTTACTCACAAGGGCCTTTTTGAACCCATGGTCATGTTCTTTGGCATGACTAACTCCCCTGCCACTTTCCAACGTTTCATGAACGATTCGTTCAGAGACATGATTTCTGAAGGATGGCTCATCATTTATATGGACGACCTCCTCATCTTTTCCCTGGACGAACAACTCCATATGGAACGAACTAAGAGAGTCCTCCAACGAATGGAGGAACTCGACCTTCACCTCCGCCTATCCAAATGTTCCTTTGCCACGGAACAAGTGAACTACCTCGGCATGATTCTCTCCACTGGAAAACTCGCCATGGATCCCGTCAAACTTGACGGCATCACCTCCTGGCCTGTTCCGACCTCCGTCAAAGAAGTCCAGTCTTTTCTCGGATTTGCCAACTACTATCGGCAATTCATCCCGGACTATTCCACCATCGTGCGCCCTCTCATTGATCTCACCAAGAAAACCCAACCCTGGCATTGGGATGTGTCACAGGAAACTGCATTCCTTCGCCTAAAGGAACTTTTCCTCTCGAAACCTGTGCTCCGACTCCCTGACCCGAGCGCACCATTCACCATCGTGACCGATGCCTCAGGCGTGGCCACGGGTGGTATTCTACTCCAGACCGACGAGAACGGTGCTTGGCACCCTTGCTCGTATCTCTCCCAGTCATTTTCCCCTGCCGAGCGCAATTACGATATCCATGACCAGGAACTCCTTGCCATTATCCGCGCCCTGAAGTCATGGCGTCACCTCCTACATGGTTCCTCCACTCCTGTCCAGGTCTTCACCGACCACAAGAACCTAACCTACTTTCGTGCCCCCCAGAACCTTAACCGTCGACAAGCCCGCTGGTTATTAGACCTAGTGGACTTCGACTACAAGATGATTCATGTCCCCGGTTCCCTCCTCGCCGGTTCGGACACTCTATCACGACGCCCAGACTTCTCTGCTCATGCACTGGACAACACCCAGACAGTCCTCCTTCCGGACTCTATCTTTGTCCGCCTCATTGACTCCGCCCTTCGGAATCACATCAAGACTACGTCGAAAGACGACCCCCTGTACTTGCAGACCCTTCAAGCCTTCGATGGCTCGATCCCTCCTGCCTTCCGCTCTCGCCTTAGCAACTGGCAGCTGCACGAAGGCATTCTGACTTACCAAGGTCATGTCTATATTCCCCCCATCGCCAGACTGCATCAGTCCATTCTTCAACACTGTCACGACCACGAGTCGGCTGGTCACCCAGGTTTTCTCAAAACTCAGCAGCTCGTTGCGAGTGAGTACTGGTGGCCTGGTTTGGCCCAGTATGTTTGCAAGTATGTCGAGGGTTGTGCCCTGTGCCAGCAGCACAAGGTCAACACTCACCCCACGACCCCTCCCCTCACACCCAACAAGTCCACCGCCACTCGCCCATTCCAGCAAATCTCCTGTGACATGATCACAGATCTCCCCGAGTCCAACAGTTTCACGGCTGTAATAGTCTGGGCCGACTATGCATCTTCGAAGGGGGCTATTTTCTGCCCCACTACCAAAACTGCCACTGTGGAGGATGTTGCCGTCCTCTATTTTAAGAAAGTCTATTCCCGATTTGGCCTCTATGAGAAGATCATCTCCGATCGAGGCCCTCAGTTTGCCTCTTGCTTCGCAAAAGAACTTGGCAGGCTTCTCGGATGTTCCCTTGCTTTATCCACCATGTATCATCCCCAGACTGATGGGGAAACGGAGCGGATTAATCAGGAACTTGAGATGTACCTACGGATCTTTGCAGGGAATAACCCCACCACGTGGGCTGATCAATTGATCCATGCCGAATTCGCTCACAATCACCGCCCTCATTCCGTCACCGGTAAATCCCCGTTTTACCTAATGATGGGATATGAACCTATTCCAATCCCCACCATCCTCCCACTCACGAATCTCCCCGCTGTGGAAGATCGTATCAAGGAACTTACCGCTGCCCACCAAGAGGCCCTTGCTGTGCATGAACTAGCTAGGCAAGTCATGGCCTCTCAGAACAAGAAGAGTTTCACCCCATTTGAAAAAGGTGATCAGGTCTGGCTTGAAGCCAGAAATTTGAAATGCAACCTGACTCACCCGAAATTTGCCCCAAAACGTGAAGGGCCTTTCACCATTATCAAGGTACTGTCCCCGATCACGTACCAACTCCGCCTCCCCAAGACGTGGAAAATACATCCAGTCTTCCACGCCTCGCTTCTCACCCCATACAAGGAAAACCCCGTGCATGGCCCCAACTTCCCATCGCCTCCACCTGATCTTATCGATGGCAAAGAACAATACGAAATTGAAAAGATCGTACGACACTGGGGCTCCGCTGTCAACCGACAGTTTCTCGTCCACTGGCACGGTTTCACTGCCTCAGATAACACCTGGCTCCTGGAACAGGAGTTCAAACATGCCCAAGCAATCCTTTGAAGCTATAAGAAGCTTCACCCCAAGGTCTTCCCTCCTTAGGACTCTACGTGCTGGTCTCTACGTGAGAATCACCAACCGAGCTCTAAACGACCTTCGCACCGCTAACAAATATGTCTTACTCCCCATCTACTGAATCTTCCCTCACTGAATCTTCGTTCACCAACTCCACTCTCCCTTCGCTTGAGGGAGTCGATGAATCCTCCCCCCTTGCCCAGGAACTCTCCGTTCCTACCATTCATCCTCCCATGGTCCTTGCCGATAACTTCTCCAGTACCAAAGCCACCCCCGGGTGGAACACTGCACCCCTTCCCTGGCCCTCTGTCCTTGAAGAGGAGGAGAGACCCAAGACCATCCTATCCATAAACGTACCCCGCTTCGCCTACACCCTTCGGTCCGACCCGCTGTTGTGCGAGTCTGGACGACTTCTCCAAACCCGCCTCCGTGACTCCCGCTTGGCCGCTACCATGCAGGCCCATCTAGATGTAGATTCTCCCCTCGAATCTCTATACTTAGCCTTTTTACAGGTCTCTCGTCTCGACCCCATCGCTTCTTTCACCTCCGCAAATGCCCAGTCGGAGTTTTTCTCCACACAGCTCCGTCTTATAGCCTGCCGCATCCGCTCATACCTTCTATCCGCCATGCACCAGCTTGACATGCTGGACTTCATCACAGACATTGAACGCTACTCGCAGGACCTCGCCAAGGCAGGCCTTCCCCTCCCTCCTGTTCGACCCACTCTCCCCGTCGAAACTATTTTGGTACCTTCGCCCACCGAGCCCACTGCTCTGATGCCGTCTGCGTCATCGTCCCCACTATCCCCCAGTGAAGTGAACCTCATCGATTGACTCGAGCGGGTTCATCTTATGAATGAAGGTGAGATCAGTCTCAGCCCCGACCACCCCCTGTACAACGCATCCTGCTTCCATTGTCATCGCCTTGGACACTGGCGCATTGACTGCCCAGAATACAAGTGCCCGTTCTGTCTCCACATGCAGCCCAGACACATTCAGAACCAGTGCCCACTCCGCCGTCGTCCCTGCCCTGCTACCCCGTCCTCATCATCCCATTCCTCTAGCTCCTCATGTTCGTCGTGAAGGTCGCACCGTCCGCGACCTCGCCCACTTGCGTCCCGAATTCAGGACAAACCAGAGCTTGACTTTACAGATGACGTCTGGGATGACATGGCCTACGCCAACGTCACTGGGTCCCCCAACGGGGGCTACATAGACCTCTAGATATCCTCAAGTGGCATTGAGGAGCAGAAGAAGGGGGTAATGTTACGAGTTGACCTGGCCCTGTTTATTTCTTTCATTTCTTTTACTTAGCTTAGTCTCGATGGATCACTATCCATCTCGTCTGGCGCTACCCAGACTACTCTCATATGGCACGTAGGTTGATACTCCCACGGACCGCATCTTCCCTTCATTTCTGACTAATGATCCCGCTGTCATTGTCGCTTCAGGCCGTTCCGGCCACTTCTTTGTTTCATGATAATCTTTGATAGACAGCTGCTTCTGATCGACACTGATCGACAGATTCACAGCAGATGTGACTCGTTTCGACTCGTCCCGAGTCCTTACGATTCCCTGAGTCACATCTCCTTTCATCCCTCGTTTACCCATCTCTTCTACGGGTTTCCATGACCTTCCATGACCCGCGTATATAAACTGTAGTTTCTATGCTTGTACTCCTTAAGCTAGAGCTACTCAATCATACTCTTGAGATAACTCCTACGCTTGATCTCCCAAGACTGGGATAAGACTCGTCTTCTTCGGACTCCTCGTATCCTTCGATGCTGAGTGTGTTCTTCGTGAGCAGATACCTTGCCCGAAGGTCCATAGTCGTACCGTAGCGTCAAGAACGCTGGTACTCCCTTAGTCCCAGAACCCCTTTGAGTCTATGCTTGACCCTACCCGGGCCAAGCGTAACAGTTTGGGCAATGTTGCCCATGGTTGTGTTTTCCACCAGTGTGCTTACTGTTTTCATAACCTGTTGTATGTTATGTTTTTCCCGTTTTCTCCCTTGCTACTATACTTTCCTTGACCTTATGCCTACCCTTGTCTCGCACTTTGTTCGTCTCGCCGTTCGAGCCCTGCCCGACTACATCTTTCACCTCTATATTATTCATATGTTCCCCAACGTTCCCTCAGCTTCCACGCCTCATGAATGCTGACTCACCTTTGTTCCTCAGCATTCTACCTAGTTCTATGCCTGACTCATCTTTGTTCCACTATGTTCTATCCAGTTCTATCCCATTACCACGGCTCGCCTATTTAAACCGTAGTACTCGACCTGTAACTCCAAGCTTGATCTTCTCAATCTAACGAGTTCTTGTGGACTTCATCTGATTCCCTTGCCTCAGTCCTTGACCACCCTTCGCTTCCATAGCAAGGGCAGCCCTCTAGTAGCACCACAGCTAGAGGTTCTTTACATCATCCAAGCTTTTGACTCCTTGTCTGCTTGACTCCTTTGAGATCACGCCTAGCCCATGGCAAAGCGTAACAAAAGATCAAGCTTCTATCTCGAAAGGACTACCTCCATTGTAGATCCATTACTCCTTGATTCTCAAGTGTGCTCTCTGTGAGCAGATACCTCGAATCCTTGAACCACCATAGCGTCCCAATGACCCACCATCAACCCTTGCTGGTCTAGACCACGAGAACCTCTGCCCACTGACTTATCTGAGTCAGAAGCTCCCCAAGATACTGCATCATCCCCAGACACCAACCCGGACTTAGACCTTGACACACTCTTCGGATCTGAAGAAGAGCTCACTCTTTGACATCGGTTTTCTTCTGAGCTCACCATTCCAAGGGAACCAACCCCACTGTCACCAACCCCCAGAGCACAAAACCCTCCCTTTGGAGGATTCCCACTCTCGTATCCACCTCCAACCGTTCCCCCCCAATCTACCATGCCAGCAGCAGCTACCACCAAACCCACCGAGCTTCACCTCGGGACCCCCGAAGACTTTGACGGATCATTTGCCAAAGCCGAAGATTGGCTTGGAACCGTTACCTTTTACCTAGCCATTAACTCTGAAGTCTACAACACCAACGCCAAGAAGGTGGCCTATGCTTTATCATTCATGAAGAAAGGATCGGCCAAGGTCTGGGCTGCCACTTTCAGGCAAAAGATTCTCGCACAGGCCACGCTCAACCTAGGAACCTTTGTCAACTTCTGCGACTCTTTTTCCAAGTCCTTCATCCGAGAGGACACCATCACCTCCAGCCTCCACTGGCTTGCTACAACCAAGATGGTCAAGAATAAGCACGGGGACTACTCCCCTTCCCTCACTGAATACACTGCCTGCTTCCAGAACCACGTCGCTATCTCCAAAGTCACTGACCCTAACGTGCTTATCAGCTACTATGCTATTGGGATCCTGGAACCTCTGATGTGGAAGATTCAAAGCATGGAGACCCCCCCGGACAAGATCAAGGACTGGTATACCAAAGCTGCCCACTTCGCAGCCATGAAGGAGTGAGCAAGGGACCTGGCGAAATGAGGAAGCAGAAAAGTTTTCCACAGAATTTCCTCCACTCCTAGGACAACCACCCCTGATCCTGACGCCATGGACATGGATGCCATACGTACCACTCTCATTCCCAAGCTCACACCTGCCGAATGAAAGCGATGCATCGAGAACAACCTTTGTTTCCGATGCCGGGAAGGGGGACACCTTTCTACTAATTGTCCCAAATTCTCCAAAGGAAAGAAACTGGCGGTCAAAGCGGTCGCTACCTCAGACATCCCCAAGTTGGAAGAAATCCTGGACAATGCTGACGAAGATGAGGACGGAGTGGCGGTTAGAAGAGTTTCATTTTCCCAGGGTTTTTAAAAAGGGGACCTGCCACAACGTCTACATCCCCTAGTGCTTCAGTATCAGTAACTTCTACTACAAACACCATGCAAATCCCAGTACAAGTTATTATTCCCTCGCACACCCTGCAAACCATTGACACCCGAGCCCTGATTGATAGCGGAGCAAATGTCTGCTGCCTTGATTGGGGCTTCGCCAAGAAACACAAGATTCCTCTAACTAAGCTCGACCACCTGGTCTACACCAAGAATGCTGATGGAACCATTAACACCAAAGGAACTATCCGATACGTCGCCAACCTCTTCGTCTCCACCGAAGGCCTTGTTCACCAAATCATCTGCCATGTCATGCACCTCAGCAAGGATAACATATTCCTTGGGATCCCCTGGTTACGAAAGGCCAATCCAACCATTGACTGGGCAAAGAGAACCCTTCGAATCGCCGAAACCACTGATGAATCGAAACTCCTCTTTTCCCTCCACCAAGGAGCCTACTTACGACAGGAAAAGCTCCTCGTTCCCCCTCGACCCCCACCACGCCATGTTTTCATCAATTCGATTCAGGATGAGTGCCTGTATGCCTACAACGGATGGGAGGACGAATGCGACTTCCTAACCCGTGCTCATGACCAATATACCATCAATCGAATCATTCGCTGCAGATCCCAGTTCATTCCAGCTCCTGTAATCTCCCGACTTTCCATCGCCTCCAGCCTTGTGCTTTCCCCTGATATGCCAGTTGCCTCCTCCCTCCCAGAAGAATATGCCAGATATAAGGAGGTTTTTGCTGAAGAAGCAGCGAACGTTCTTCCCCCATCTAGATCCTACGACCATGCCATCAATCTCAAAGGGGATTTTGTTCCCCGTATCGCCAAGATTTACCCCCTTTCAGCCGATGAAAGACAGGCTACGGACAAGTTCATTGATGAAAACCTAGCTTCAGGTAAAATTTCCCCTTCGAAATCCCCTCAGGCCTCCCCTTTCTTCTTCATTAAGAAGAAAGCCCAACCGGGACAGAAACCTGGCCTGCGACCTTGCCAGGATTACCGACACTTAAACGAACAAACCGTTCAAGACGCATACCCCCTTCCTCTTCTACAGGACTTCATGGACCGGATCCGGGGGGCAAAAGTATTTACCAAGATGGACGTCAGATGGGGTTATAACAATGTTCACATTAAGGAAGGAGACCAATGGAAAGCCACCTTTATCACACATCGAGGGCTGTTCGAACCAAACGTTATGTTCTTCAGACTAACCAACTCTCCCCCCATGTTCCAACAGTTCATGAACAATTCATTCTGAGACCTCATCGCAGAAGGGTGGCTATTCATCTATATGGACAACCTCCTCATTTTCTCCCCTGACCAACAAACTCACACTGAACAAACCCACTGAGTATTGCAACGGATGGAGGAACTTCACCTGCATTTGAAACCTGAAAAGTGCTTCTTCGATCGTGATGAAGTAGAATACCTCGGGATGATCGTCCGACCTGATGAAATTGCGATGGACCCCACCAAGCTAGATGGGATTGCCCACTGGCCCGTCCCCACCTTCGTAAAAGAAGTCCGGTCCTTCCTAGGATTCGCCAATTTTTACCGACGATTCATCCCTGACTACTCCACTATTGCTAGACCCCTTATCAATCTTACCAAAAAGGCCACTACCTGGTCTTGGAATGCTTCGTGTCGGTCAGCATTCGACCAACTCAAAGCACAGTTCACCTCCCAACCAGTTCTTCGAGTCCCAGACCTCTCCACCCCCTTTGCCATCGCAACTGATGTCTCCCTCTACGCTTCCGGAGGAATCCTCCTCCAAGCAAACCCTAATGGTGAATGGCATCCCTGTTCCTACCTCTCCCAAAGTTTCGACCCTACCCAACGAAACTACGACATCCATGACTGAGAACTTCTAGCAGTACTCCGAGCACTCAAAGCCTGGTCCCACTACTTGTGGGGATCCCCCTACCAGGTCAGAGTGTTCATGGATCACAAAAATCTCACTTATTTCCGTGAACCTCACACCCTGAACCGACGGCAAGCTTGTTGGTTGCTTGACCTAGCTGACTTTGACCTCAAATTGATCCATGTACTGGGGTCCCAACTCACAGGCCCCGATGCCCTCTCCTGACGCACTGATCACTTCCCAAAAGATGCCTCAGATAATTCCCTTGTAACGCTGCTCCCCCCATCTCTTTTTGTCAATGTTATCGATGTCGCCCTCTCCTCAAAAATCCACTCTGCCTCCGCCACCAACCCATTCGCCCTGACCTCGCTCCAAGCCGTAGATGAGAACATCCCCGCTGCGTTTCGTTCCCAGCTCTCTGACTGGCAGAATCGGGAAGGAATACTCACTTATCAAGACCATGTATATGTTCCCCCCGATGGGGACCTCTGACACGACATCTTGCAAAGATGTCATGATCATGAAACTGTCGGACACCTTGGATACCTCAAAACCTATCAGCTTGTCTCTGCTGAGTTCTGGTGGCCTGGTTTAGTGTCCTTCATTCAAAATTACATAGAGGGGTGTGCAGTTTGTCAGCAGTGCAAAACCAACACCCATCCTGGTTCTCCACCACTGACCCCCATCCCAACCTCAGCATCCCATCCCTTCCAGGACATCATGGTGGATTTAATCACCGACCTCCCAATCTCGAATGGAAAGGACACTATAGTCATCTGGGTAGACCGAGCCTTCAAGGGGGCTATATTCTGCCCGACTACTAAAACCGCTTCAGCTGCTGACGTTGCCTCCCTCTATTTCCACAAGGTGTACCGACATTTCGGCCTCTTTGATCGAGTCATCTCTGACAGGGGGCCCTAGTTCTCTTCGGCCTTTGCCAAAGAAATGGGGCGAATCTTAAACTACAATCTCCACTTATCCACTGCTTATCATCCCCAAATGGACGGTCAAACTGAACGGACCAACCAGGAACTCGAAACCTATCTTCGAATCTTTTGCAGAGACAACCCTACTTCCTGGACTGAACTCCTGACCTTCGCCAAATTTGCCCATAATCACCGCCCCCACTCGGTCACCAACCAATCTCTGTTCTTCCTTCAAATGGGTTATGAGCCAAAACCCCTTCCCTCAGTCCTCTTGTCCTCCAACCTCCCTGCAGTAGAACTTCGCCTATCCCAGCTTACTAAAGCAAGGGACGAAGTCCGGGCCGCTCATGAACTTGCTAGAGCAACCATGGCCTCTCGAACCCGACAGTGTTTCAAACCCTTCGCCCTGGGAGATAGAGTCTGGTTGGAAGCGAGGAACCTTCACTGTTTACAGAAGGACCCCAAGTTCCTCCCGAAACACGAAGGACCATTTGAAATTGTCAAGGTTCGTTCCCCTATCACTTATCGCTTACGCCTCCCCAAAACCTGGAAAATCCACCCCGTGTTCCTGTTACGCGTGACCCGGGCAGGGTCGCGCATAGACCTGAGGGTAAGCCGCCTTCTAGGACTCGGGCTGTAGTAGTCCGGGGAACGGACTACTAGAGGTGAGTGGAGGCGCGAGAAGGTGAGTTCTCACGTTCTAAGGCTACATGGTAGGCGGCTGGTTGAGGGTCGGGACGGCCTTCAGGCAGAGGTTCTGTTACGAGTTGACCTGGCCCTATTCGTTTCTTTCCTTATTTTACTTAGCCTAGTCTCGATGGATCGCTATCCATCTCGTCTGGCCTCACCCAGACTACTCCCGCGCAGCATGTAGGTTGATACTCCCATGGACTGCATCTTCTTTTCATTTCCGACTAATGACCCCGCTGTCATTATCGCTTCGGGCCGTTCCGGCCACTTCTTCGTTTCATGATAATCTTTGATAGACAGCTGCTTCTGATCGACTCTGATCGACAGATCCGCAGTGGATGTGACTCGTTTCGACTCGTCCCGAGTCTTTATGCTTCCCCGAGTCACATCTCCCTTCATCCCGCATCGACCCGTCCGTTCTACGGGCTTCCATGACGTTCTATGACTCTCGTATATAAACCGTAGTCTCTACGCCTGTATTCCCTAAGCTAGAGCTACTCAATTCTACCCTTGAGAAAACTCCTACGCTCGATCTCCCAAGACAGGGATAAGACTCGTCCTCCCGGACTCATCGTACCCTTTGACGCTGAGCATGCTCTCCGTGAGCAGATACCTCGCCCGAAGGATCTTAGTCGCACCGTAGCGTCCAGAACGCTGGTGCTCCCTTAGCCTTAGAAACCTCTTTGAGTCTACGCCCGACCCTACCTGGGCCGAGCGTAACAGGTTCTGGTGAAGGCATTGGGATTACTAGGGTGTCTATGAATCTAGGAGTATATGGTGATTCAGGTAGACTAAGCTAAGGTATGGAGGACTATGGAGCACCTATTATATAGGGGTCAAGTGTGCGCACAGACCGGGCGTCTAAGTAAGGGAACCGGCTGTGGTATAGCTAAGTAGGGGAGATGTGCCGAATGGATGAGGGGTGCACATCTCTAAAGGAAATGGCGAAGTATGACTCGACGAATGGTAAATGAAATGAGTCATACGTGCTGCGGATCTGTCGATCAGGAAGCGTCCTGTCGATCAATGATCTTGGCTAAGCGAGAGAAGCATCGCCTTCGGTGGTAATAGAAGGGATGTGCGAGGCGAGGTTCTAAGAAAGGCTAAAGCGAGGGTCGTGCATAGGGTCCGGTCTGGAGGCTGGAGCTCAGCTGGGGAGCCGAGGGACTGGGACGGGTTCCATAGGAGAACCGGTAGACTGGGACCAAGGACGAGGGAGTCTGAGGGCAGTGTGCACGTTTGGGGTGAGGCCCGAAAGGATCAGTGCGTGGCATGGGTGTGAGGCCAGGCCGAGGAGAGGGTCCGAGGTTGGACTTGGCGGAGGTTCTAGGATGACGTCAGAGGTCTCAGACAGAGGTGATGCAGTGTACTGTCGGTCCATGAATGGACTACATCAGGGGTCTGGGCGGGGAGTCTGGGAATGGACTGTTGGAGTCCTGGACTAAGGCTAGAGACGAGGTCTTGGAGGGATGCTCAATTGGTGATGCTCACAAAGAGACCAGCGCTATGAGACTTAGGGGTTCCGGTCAGGCGGAACGGACAATGACTAGGGAAGAGCCAGGACGGGCTTGACGTGGGGACTAAGCAAGGGAGTGCTTGGTGGGTTCTCAGCAGTGCATAGGCGTGAAGTCTGGTGAGGACTATCGGTGGGCTGGCTGGCTGGGTAGGCCAGGACTAGGCTAAGTGAGGGACAAGGTATGGCTGGGTAAGCCATGACTAGGACTAAGCGAAGAAAAAAGTGTAGGGGCACGATGAATCGTAACAGTTCCATGCTTCTCTCCTATCCCCTGCCAAGGAAACCCCCGTTCATGGTCTGAATTTCCCCCAACCACCTCCTGACCACATTGGTCCTGAAGAGGAATACCTCATGGACTGCATTCTCCGTCATAAGGGGCCACCCTCCTGATAGCATTTCCTGATCCACTGGAAAGGATACTCGGTGGAAGACGATTCTTGGGAACCGGAGCAGAATCTGAAGAATTCCAAACTCCTCCTGGCTGCCTATAAGAAGTGACACCCCAAGGATTTCCCTCCCCAGTCTGCTTAACCATCGACCTATAACACCTCTACCATACCATGCCCTGCTCTGATGTCCCCGAACTTGTTCTTCCTATTCCCCCCCAACGAGGTGATTCACTGCCTACAGAGTCTGTTACTGATTCTGTCCTTGACACTGTCTCTTCTCTCACCCTCTCTGACCGTTCTGATGACGGGGTTCACCCCCATTCAACTTCTCAGCCTAGCCTCTCTACTCCTCATTCTATGCCTTCTCATATCTCAAGTATTTCTTCTTCTCCTTCCTACCATACACCTCCTTCTGTTTTAAATCCCCATGCCATGATCGTTGACAACACCTCCTCCCCCACTTCCCATGTTGCCACCCCCGGCTGGGGCAGCCAACCTGCCATCTCCATCCCCGAGCTTGCTGAACCTCCTGTTCGCCTTGCCGCTTACCTCGGCACCATAGAATCCGTAGACCTTCCTGAGCACGCCCATCGGGTATGCCCAGACCTCCCCACCGATACCAAATCTCGCACCCTCCTCCGATTCCTTCGGGACCCTAGATATGCCGTTCCCATCAGCGCCCATCTCGACTACGGGTCAGCCCTCCACTCCCTTTACCTCACTATCCTACAGGTCGCCTGCCTCACCGCCCTTGTGCATGCTCCCTCTGCCTCTGCAGATGTGATGGCTACCTTCCGCAACCACACTTTGTCCCATATCCAGATGGAGTTGGAGACAAACCTCCTCCTAGCGTTCTACCAACTCGGCATGTTGGAGTTCATGCAGGACCTGGACCACTACCTCCTGGACCTGGCACATTATACCCACCTTGGAGCTACCACGGTATCTACCCCCTCGGCATCATCCTCGGCGTTGAACTCCAAAGAGCTCAATGTTGTGGAACGTATTGAAGCCCACTGGACCGGCAACTATGGCAATACCCTCCTCCTCCCATCTCACCCTTGTTTTCACAAGGCCTGCTTCGAATGCCACCGCCTTGGTCACCAGCGTGTCAACTGTGGGGTCTATCAGTGCCCGATATGCCATTGTTTCTGTCCCGGCCACTCTCAGCGGCAGTATCCTTTGCGCCGCGCTCCTCTGCCGCCCTCGCCCTCTACCTTTCCCGCCTCCTCACACTTGTCACACCCATCCTTGCCCCATCGCTCCTACCATGGGCCCCGCCATTTCTGCGGTTCCCGCCGCATGGTCCCCAGCCGCCCGCGCTGCCACTCCCACTCTCCAGACCTGGAGTCCGGCGTGGACAACGACATTTGGGACAACACCACCTTCCCCAACGTGACCGGTTCGCCAGCTATGGGATCATGTGACCTGTGAAGTGTTGGCGCTGGTGGCTTGACCCTCGTGGGGGGGTACTGTTACATTTTTCCCGTTTTCTCCCTTGCTACTATGCTTTCCTTGACCTTATGCCTACCCTTGTCTCGCACTTTGTTCGTCTCGCCATTCGAGCCCTGCCCGACTACATCTTTCACCTCTGTATTATTCATATGTTCCCCAACGTTCCCTTAGCTTTCACGCCTCGTGAACGCTGACTCACCTTTGTTCCTCGGCATTCTACCTAGTTCTATGCCTGACTCATCTTTGTTCCACTACGTTCTATCCAGTTCTATCCCATTACCACGGCTCGCCTATTTAAACCGTAGTACTCGACCTGTAACTCCAAGCTTGATCTTCTCAATCTAACGAGTTCTTGTGAACTTCGTCTGATTCCCTCGCCTCAGTCCTTGACCATCCTTTGCTTCCATAGCAAGGGCAGCCCTCTAGTAGCACCACGGCTAGAGGTTCTTTACGTCGTCCAAGCTTCCGACTCCTTGTCTGCTTGACTCCTTTGAGATCACGCCTAGCCCACGGCAAAGCATAACATTGTACTTGGTGTGCCTGGTGCAAAGTTTTCTGCTCAGCTTTTTCCACAGCATCCTTAGCCTTCTGAGCATCAACAGCTTGTTTTTTTCATGAGGGTCGAGTAACATGTTCAGAGTAATGAGGGGCAAGTGGTGGATCAGGTGGAGTGGGCAGGGATGGTTCTAGATCAGGTGGACTCAGAGGAGCAGGTTGGGTAGTTGGGCCTGGTTCCATAGTTCCCAGCACCTCATCATTGGTAAGATTGGTATCCAAAGGAGTAAGAGTCACCCCCTCAATTGGAGCAGTGACAGGAGACTTTTTCATCACCCCCTTGCTCTGAGCAGGGGAAGGATCATCCTTGAAGTGGTTGAATACCTTTTCATAGACAATGACATCTTGGGAGATGACAAATTTATGTTTGGAGGGGATCCAGACCTTGTAAGCTTTTGATCCATGTTCAAAGCTGCAAAGGATGCCATTGATGGAATGAGCATTGAGTTTCTTATGGATTTCCAATGGGACTTGAACATGGCATCTTGAGCTGAAAATATGAAGTGTGGCAACATTAGGTTTATGACCATGGAAAACTTCATTTGGCATGATTTTTGATAGTGCTTTTGTTGGACTACAGTTACAGACATAGTTTGCATACTCATGAGCCTCAGGCCAGAAGCCTTTGGTCATTTCTGCATCCTCCAGCATAGCAAGAGTGTGTTCATGGGTCATCTGGTTGAAGTGTTCAGTGACACCATTTTGCTGGGGAGTGTATGGGGCAGTGAATTCATGTGTAATACCCTTTTTATGAAAATAGTCCTTTAGTTTTGAGTCAATGAACTTGCCTCCATGGTCAGATCTGACAATCTTGACTTTTTGACCTGTATAGGTCTTGAGTTGCTGGATGAGGGCCTTGAGCACCTTGGAGGTTTCATCTTTGTGTTTTATATATTCTTTCCAGCCTTTTCAGCTGTGGTTGTTAATGACAGCAAGGGTATAGGTATAGCCTAGGACAGAGGGAGGGAATGGGCCTTGGAGATCCATGTGGATTTGTTCAAGGTATTCCATGACTCAATTGGTGGCAAGTTTCAGGAATGGCACTCTATGGTATTTCCCCTTGGCACATCCATTGCATGGCAGTAGTTTGCCACATTGCCTCTTAGGTCCATCCTGATGACAAGGTTATATCAGGCAAGGTAGCAGAGATTGTTGAGGCTAATATGGGTGAAGCAGGCATGCCAGAGATCAAGGTTGGGTGATGAACAGGCTAAGAAGGCAATGTCATGATGTGAGGATGCTGAGGTGATTACACTGTTAATTTCATATAGATTTCCTCATAGTTGACCTTCCATGACAATCTCTCCATTGGGTTTCTTGATGGTGAGTCATCTGTTCCATTTCATGATTTCCATCCCCTTTTGATCCATTTGGCTCTCCAACAGCAGGTTATCTCAGGTGTTTGGACAGTAGCTAACTTCATTTAATTTTACAATTCAGTCAGATCATCCTTTGACTGAGACAGAGATGAGAATTGTTCCATATCTGAGTATGTTGAGTTGTGGTCCATTTTTAACAATACCCTTGATGCTGTCTTTTGTTGGAGTGAACCTGGTAAAGGCTGTCTGCTTGGTGCATATGTGGTTTGTGGATCTGCCATCAAGTATCCAGCCAAAACAGGAGTGGGGTGAGGATTGAATGAGGTACAACAAGTGCTCCATGCTGGAGTGTTGGTTATTGGCATCATTATCCAAGTTCAAGTCTGAGTTATTGGTGATGGCCTGGTTGGCATGTTTCTGTGACTTCAGTTTCAGTTTATCCTTTTCTTGCCTCTTGGATTTATCCTTCTCATCCCCTTTTTCCTCCTTTTTCAACTTCTTATCTTTGTCTTGACAAACCTATCCATACTTTGTACCCCCTTTTGAGTAGCAGTCCCAGATCCAGTGGCCCAAGATCTTGCAGTTGTTGCAGTAGGGTTGGCCTGGGATGGGCATGTGGCTATGTCCGCTTTTGGTAGTATTGCTGCATGACATCTGATATGATGTGGACGTATTGGTGGTTTGGCTTGTACATACACTGTACTTGTCCCATATATGACAGTCAACTTTGATAGAGCTGTAGTGGTCAGGTAGGGCTGCAAATACATAGTTCCAGGTGGCAGGCATAGAGATCCATAGGAAGCAGGTGAATAGTTTGTCATCAATGTCTCAATTCATAAGGATGAGATCTCGATGATACCCCTTCATTTTTGAGATGTGGGCAGTGACATTCTCACCATCTGTGTATTTCATGCTGACAAGGGTAGTGATAATGAGGGTCCAGTCAGTCACCATGGTTCCTACATAGAGGTGATGAGCCTCATTCCACATTTGTAGTGTGGTATCTAAGTGGGTGAGTTGTGACAGAACCTCTTTAGGCATGCATGAGGTGAGGACAGAACAGACAAATCCATTTGCTCTCATCCATCTGTTTGCTTCATGAGGCCAGAGTATAGCGTCAGGTTTTCAGAACTCCCTTGTTACATAGACATTGAGTCTGATAGTTCTAAGTGCATGAAGGACATTGGTAGTCCAAGTGGAGTAATTTGACACATTGAATTTGGGATGGAGACAAAGTAGATGGGTAAATTTCAATGGTTATATGGACTTTTTGATAGTGAAGTGGGTTTCAGATTCATCAGAGTCTTCATTGTCATCAAAGCTGGTCTGGGATTGCAGCATGCCTGATTGTGAGTGGGTGGGACATCTAGTGTTCTCTGGTGGCCTCAGTAGTTGGCTCAGTTGAGCTGTAAGGACTGGTTCCAGAGCTGGCACTGGGTCATTTGGTGGTTGCTCAACATCTGGAGTGAACTTGGCTGGTCCTAGTCAGCCAGTTCTCAGTTCATGGGATTGACTGCATGTGCATGAGGGATTTTGTGTCATTTTTCACAAGTTTTTATGAAGCATCTGGGTTGTGGGCAGGTTCTGCCTGCAGGCAAGATTTTTGTGATATTGTGTTAGCAGTGAGCCAGTTTGGTAGTTACAATGAATGCAAAGGTGGTATCTAATTGGTTTGGAGTCTCTGGATTATCCTGTGCTAAGCAGGGCTCATAACCTAAGAGTGAACATAACCTGTAGAGAATGAAGTGAATAACTATGGTACATCAGTAAAGGAGTGTTTTGTGTATGTGCATTGAGTAGCTTACCTCCAGTCAAGTACAATGAGACTGGAGGAAAAGAGAGTAATGATGGTGTGATGTTTGTAAGTATGCAGGCATTGCCCAATTAGGAAAGTACAGTGGAGTAACAAAAGTGTACAGTATCTATGGTATCATTGTGCTGATTTCCAACAAGAAAGGATGGACCAGACTAGGTAAACAATGACCAGATAAAGCATACATGATGATGGACAGTCTGTAGGATGTGGTGAAATCATGGGATATGACACTAGAGATGTATGAGTCTCTACACTGGTCAAGTCATCTACAGTCTTGATCTCTATATTGCCAAACAATGATGTCATTGCATGATATACATCAAGCCTTGTCAAGGGATCAGGTTCTGGAGTGTGAATAAGTTTACTGAGGTAAAAAAGAATGCTACCAGGGAGTTGAAGTTGACCTGTAGCAATTGCTCTAAGTTGATTATGTAGTGCAACCCCCAACTTATTGTCTATTTCAGGCAACTTGACCATGTGAGAAAATTATGTAATAAACAGCACTCCTTCTCAGTCAATCCATAGCTACTCAATGAGGGGCTGGAATTTAATGAAAATTATATGGGTCAACTCACAAAAGCTCAGAGATTATGTTCTGAACAGACTGGTTGGATTTTTGTAAAATTTTGTGTTTTCAGCATTCAAGGCATCCTGGGATTTCCCAGGATACATACCATGGTATGTGATGTGGGTTTTCATGTGAGAAGGGCATGACAGCAAGATTACAGGACCAGGCAGAGGGGGAGAGATGATGATCAAGTCATTTCACATGGAAAACACACAGTTGATTGCTCAAAACAAAGATATACACAATGGCTTCTTGGAAAACACTAACTTTCCTGAACTAATAGCATGTAGATCTTTTTCTACATATGCAAGAATCAAGACTGCAGCACCTAGCTTGATGTTCAACAATTTTGCAAGGTCTGGTGCCTAAAAGAATTGGGATGTAAGTTGCAAAATATGAAGAAAACCATTGTCTTCTAAAATAGGGCCAAATGATACAAAGGTGATACCATCTTTGTTATACTCCTTGTGTTCATCAAGGTATGAGAACCATCAGATGACATCTGGGATTTCACTGATTGACAAAGATGAAACCAGAGTTGAAGATGGAGTTGTGCTGACAGATGAGGCAATTGGGCTTGGGGAATATTGCCTTGGATCAAATGAATCTGAAAGCAGTATTAGTGAAGCCATGTGAGTGTAAACTGGCATAGGATAACTGTATGGTGCTGCACCTGGTCCAGGGAATCCATACAGCAGCATGGAAGGTATCATAGGAGGTGAAACAACCCAAATGGCTAGCACTTGAGTGGTCATCATGAAAGGGTAGACTAGGTTGTGGTTAACTTCATAGTGGCCCTTATGCTAAGCTAGAGCATATGAGTAGGAATAAGGAGTATCACTCTTAGTGTAAAAACTTGGGGAAATCTCCAGAAGAACAAGACTGGGTTTAGCCAGTGAGTTCCCTGGGGTTTATATACTCAAAGGCATAGTATGTACATGTTTGGTTATCATTTAAATAAGTGTATATGATGTGACAGCATGAGGTGTGCATGAGTCATAAGGCTGTGGCATAGGTTTGCATAGCCATGATGGAGATGAAAAGGAAGCATGAGAATGGAAGCAAAGCATAGATAGAAATGAATGAGGTAATGTACACAGCAAAGCATAGCATGGAAATAAAATAGAAAAGAAAGGCTGTGCTTGCCAGATAGTGCGACTTTGGGAGAAAGTAAACTCTATAAAAGTGTCAATAAAGGTAAACAAAAGCATCCATGATTAGATGGCATGTGAGCATCCATTGGTGTGATAAGAAGATAAGATAAGATAAAAGAACTTAGCAAAAATCCATTAGGATTGGGACATCATAGAGAACTGATCATAACAGGAGACTTTGTGGTTACTGGGGGTATTACAGATACAGGAGGTGTTGTGGCTGTGTTCACAGTAGGGTGAGCATCTCTGAACATTATTTTCACCAGCTTTTCATTGATGGAAGTATTGCCATGCATCTGATGCTGATTTAGCATATGTATAAATATAGTGAAATGAAAGACTTACAATTTCAAATGCCCAGAGGTTGAGATTGGAGAACATGAGTGGATAGCAGACACTGTCACTAATGGAGTAACAGTAGACTGGTGCTTGGGATGATTTTGTATGAGTTGAGCAGGTCTACTGATCTTAAAGCATCAATATACATATACTCTTCAATATCTTTATTTTCCAATTGAGTACCAGACTGTGCAGCAGTCTTGTGTTTGGTGTGCATACCCCCTCACTGTGTAGCATCCTATTTGACAAGCATTAGTTTTGAGCATTGGGTTGCAATGGTCTATGCACTGCCTTATTGCTACCTTGTTCCTCATTTCCTACATCCTCAAAGTAGACACTATCTGGCTTCAACTGGCAAGTTGACACCTTGCCATTTCCAAGTTGAGGTAGAATGATCAACAGGCATAAACAATCCTTGAATAAAGTTCTTCATCATTTCAGATCAAAGTCATCCCATCTTTGGCCTTGTCACTATCTAATCAGTACCATACAGTAGCTGGACAAGTCCCAGAAATTGGCCCAGCTTCTTAACAGTGATGTGATGCAGATTGTCAAGTTTGACCTTTGATGATATTGAAAAGGGTGCATTTGATCCATCTGGGCAACAGATCATGCACTGGATGGAAAAGGCTACAATATTTGTTAGTAATAGATATGTGTAAAACAAGAGAACATACATGAATTGGCACTTGAGTCTTCTGGGGTATCAAACAGCTGCAGCATAGCTTTTTTCTGTTTGATGTGTGTAGGTACTGGTGGCTTCTTCATTGTCATCCTGTGACAAGCCTGCAAGCATTGTGCAAGGGCTTGATCCAGCTCTGAATCTGAGTCATCATCCATGTCAACTGAGTCACCAGTTTCTTTACCAACTACCACCTCAGAGTCATCATTGTTACTAATAACACCCTGGAGCAAATCTGTAAAGTCTTCAGCAGCCTGTTCATCAACAATTCCATCATCTCTATCATTCTCTTCCATATAATCAAACTCAGGCATGGGTTCAACAATTCAAGATGCAGACTGGGGATGATGAGGGAGCATGTTGGTACATTGCTACTTGGTCTGGTGACTAGTAGTAGACTTGGTGTCATCATGATAATGGGCCTGCAAGGTGTTTCAATATTTTGCTCAAATAAAATAAATTGATAAACCTGAATATGCACAATGGCCATAGGATTGCCTGGAGAGGTGATACTTTTGTTGCCTCTTGAGCAGGTATGGCTCTCCACTGGAGCACACTCTCCCATAGTTCCTCATTTGGTACACCTTTGACATGCACTCACTCCATCAGAGAATTAACATCATACTTTGGCAGTTCAACAGTTGGAACATGTCCCACATTTTTGACCTATAACCATACTGTAAAAGAGTAAACAGATGAGTGCAAAACTTGAACTCACCTGTCTGGTTAGCAGTGCTGTTAGTTGTAGCAGCCTGAGGGTTGGTGGAGATGCTACACTTTCATGAGGTCATGCAGGTATGAGACAAGAGATGACAGCAACCTTGTAGCATACCATTTTATCCATCCACCTCATGTTCTCACATGTAATATCCTATAAATTAATTCTATTAGCTTTCACCATATCATGCCCTGGGTAGAGGGTTGAAATCTACCTGCACCTTGTGTATCCAGATGCTTACCTACACATGCTTCAGCTCCACTTTGATTAATGATCACAAGGTATGACACATGGACAACACCAAGTAATGGGTGATTTGCATAGGAGTGGGCATAAGTCAATAAGGACATAATGAGTGATCAATAAGAGTGGCATTGATAAGAGAATCCTTGGTTACAAATAAACAGATAATGCATGGTAATAGAATTATAGGATGGATGCATCAGATGAGTCAAATGTAGGGTGTCTGTGAGTGAATATGTGATAAAGTTGGCCTGACAGAGTGCTTTCAGCTTTGGGAGATCATCCTACAAGGATACCTGCTCTCTTCTCCCATCATTTGAGTGCCCATTTGTGTACCCAGATAGGTTGACCTGCACATGATATAAGTAAAATGTTTGGTGAGATCTGACATGCTTACCTTCAAGAAGTGTTTTCCAGCATATTTTTGATAAAAGGACTTGTGTCATATTGGTTTTAGTATGTAATTCAACATCAAGTTCACAGTAGAGAGCAAGGAACTCTCAGCATACTAAGTGGAGTAGTGCATCAGGTTCACATTCTTTGTGAAATGAATCAAACAACATTTAATAGGTATGAGGGCATGCATGCACCCATTTATAGTTACCAAGGATCAGCCAAACTAGCCAGATTGAAGCAGTGGCCATCAAGGATGGAGGTGTGGCCAATAGCTGCCACTTGAGTGCATCAACCTCCAAGAGATACCTACTGATGGTTTGAGCTTTGATGTCATAACCATCAGCTTTGCTGATATGACAAAGGAAGTACATTGGATTTGGATTGGATAGGTTCCAATTAATCATCTTCAACATGTAGCACTCTGCAAGGAGGATCTCTAACTTGATGTATGAGGAGTTGGTACAGTAGAGGAAGTGAGATATAGAAGGTACCACAATTTCCTCCATCTTGGAAGCAACAAAGAGGCATGTAATGCTGACTAGTTGAAGTTTTGCAAGTGATCAATGATATTAAAGAAAAAACATTTCAGGGAGGAGATGGAAGCAAGCATGAACCTAGATGAGCCAGTCAAGAAGGATGCCTTGCATTGACCAGGCCAACTCCTTTTGACTTGACATGTAGTCTGGATTTGGGAGTGTAGTGAGCTGTAAGAAACAAATGAGCAGACTACAAATAGTCAATGTGGCTGGCAGATATCTCAATGTGCTTCATGTAGTCAAAGATCTCATTTATATATTCACTAACCATTAAGGGGTTGTCACTATCTTCTGCATCAAGATCATCCCATTCAACATTGTTTGGATCCACTTCAGGCTCAGCTGCATCAAGCAAAGGGCCACCTGGGCCTTACTTTTCTCCTAGTCTTCAAACAACTTTGCATTGTTGGGTATGTCAGATGAAGTTCACCATTTCTTGAAGACATAGTTATCATCTTCTTCATGAGTGTCAGTTTTGACATTCAAGTGGGAAGTGGTCTGCTTTGACATATCCACTCATTATGTCTCTTGCTTGATGATGTGAGATACAGTCACTATGGAAGGGCAGCAGGAACCCTTGGTATTGGTTTATGGGGCAGAGGAAGCAGGGTCAATGAGCATGGCATCATTGACATATATATGGGCAGGCTCTACATCCTCCTTTATGTTGGCTGGTGGCTGGGAAGCAGTAGTCTTGGAAGCATGCCAAGTCATAGCAATGGTGGACAATGGTTGACAACCACCAGTGGATGGGAGCACTTTTGATTTGATGATGATGCCATCAAACTTGGCCTTGGTAGAGAGGAGATCTTTGGCCTTGGTGCAAGTGTGGTCTTGGACTTGTTGGTATGATTCTTGGGAACTGTTATGCATGGCCCAGGCAGGGTTGTGCATAGACCTGAGGGTAACACACCTTCTGGGGCTCTTGCTACATCAGCAAATTTCCAGTGAGCTGCACAGAAACAGTACACAGCTGTGTACTATAGGGGCTGTAGAAGGGGATACCTTTCTGTGCAGCTCACTAGGAATTTGCTGATGTATGGCAGCCTTGGGAAGAGGACTGACAAAGGTAAGAGTAGTGCAAGAAGGTGAGTTCTCATATTCTAGGGCTATATGGTGGGCATGTGGTCAAGGGGGCTGGATGGTCTTCCAGATGAAGTCAATAGTAAGGTGGTTGGATTAATAATGGTGTCTATGAACTAGGTAGATTGAGGTAGTTCAGGTAGGCTAAGGTAAGGTACTGGGGATGTGAGGGCACCTATTATATAGGGGTCCAAGTGTACACAGACCATCAACTAAGAAAGGAAGACAGGCAGCTATGTAACTAAGTAAAGGAGATGTACTGAATGGATGAGGGGGCATATCTCTACAAGGGAATAGTGAAGTATGACTCAGGTGAATGAGTAATGAAACAAGTCATATGTGCTGTGGATCTGTCAATCAGGAAACATCCTGTTGATCAATGATCTCAGCTAAGCAAGAGAAGCATTGCCCTCAGTATTAATATAAGGTGTGCATGAAGTGTGGTTCTAAAGAAGGCTAAAGACAAAGAAAAGGGGTGAACACCATTGTCAATGAGGGAACTCTGATAGGAGATGTCCATAGATGAGTGAGTCATCCTACTAAGGGTCTAGGACTAGATCTGGTCATTGTTACACCTGGCCTGGGTAGGGTCAGATGTAGACTCAAGGGTAGATTTCTTGGGATGAGGAGTACCAGCATCTGGGATGCTACAGTATGACTAGGACCTTTGGGCAAGGTATCTGCTCATGAAGAGCATGCTCAGCATTGAAGATTTCAGTGAGTCTGATGAGGATGAGCTTATCCTGAAGAATGGGAGATCAAGTGTAGGAGTTTCTCAAGGATGTATTGAGTAGCTCTAGCTTGGAGAATACAAAGGCTATTGCTATGGTTTATATACACAAGTCATGGAAGTCCATGGAACACTAAAGAAGGCTCAGGGTGAGCAGGGACAAGAGAGATATGACTCAGGAAAAATGGGAAGAGTCAGAATGAGTAAAGACAAGTCATATCTGCTGTGGATTTGTCAATTAGAAGCAGCTGTTAATCAAATATTATCATGAAACAGAGAAGTGGTTGGTGAGACCTGAAGTGACATATGACAGCAGAGTCAGTAGTTGGAAATGAAGAATGTGGTTCAAAGGGTAGCACCTATCATACTAATATAGTATTCTTGGTTAGGCCAGATGAGATGGACAGTAGTCTATTGAGGCAAGACTAAGCATTGCAAGAGTTAAACAAGGAAAAAGTGTATAAAGCAAGGTCAAGTTATAACATTACCCCCTCCTTAGGTTTCTCAATGCCACTTGAGAAGTTCAAAGATCAATATAGCTGCTATTAGGGGAGTCAGTAACATTGGCATAGGCCATGTTGTCCCAGACATCATTGGTAAAGTCAGATTCCAGGTGGTCTTGAAGACAATCTGCAAGGGAGCAGGGTCAGGGGCAGTTCAACTGGCTGAAGACCATGAGGAATGAGATGAATAAGATGAGGACAATGATGGGGTAGCAGGGCATGGTCAGCAGTGAAGTGGGCATTGATTCTGGATATGTCTGGGGTACATACACAAGCAGAAGGGGCAGCAATACTCTGGACAGTTGATGCACCAGTGGCCAAGTCAGTGACAATGAAAACAGGATGTGTTATATAAGGAGTGGTCTGGAGAGAGACTGATTTCTCCCTCATTCATAAGATACACCCTCTTGAGGTGGTCAATGAGGTTCACCTCACTTGGTGAAAGTGGAGATGATGATGTGGACAGCATTGGAGCAACAGGCTCTGCAGGTGAGGTGGTGATGATAGTAGTGAGAGGGAGAGGAGGGCAAATGGAGGTGGGAAGAGGAAGGCCAGCTTGACTCAGATCCTGTGAGTATCATTCAATGTCAGTGACAAAGTCCAACATGTCTAGTTGATGCATGGCAGATAGGAGGTAGCTGTGGATGCAACAGGCAACAAGCCAGAGTTGTGTAGAGAAGAATTCAGACTGGGCATTGGTGGAGGTGAAGGAGGTGATAGGGTCAAGACAAGAGACCTAGAGAAAAGCTAAGTATAAAGATTCAAGGGGAGAGTCTACATCTAGGTGTGCCTGCATGGTGGTGGCAAGGTGTGAGTTACAAAGGTGGGTCTGAAGTAGGCAGCCAAACTTGCAAGACAGCAGGTTGGACCAAAGGATGTAAGCAAAACAAGGTATATTGACAGAAAGGACAGTTTTTGGCTTTTCTTCTTCTTCTAAAACAGATGGCCATAGAAGTGGGTTGGTGTTCCACCCTGGAGTAGTGATGTTGCTGGGGCAGTCTGTGGTGAGGACCATAGGAGGGTGGATAGTGGGAACAGAGAGTTCCCAGGTAAGATCAGTGGTGCCATCTACTCCTTCCAACAAAGGGAGGATGGTGTTAATGATAGAGGATTCAGTGTGGGAAGATTCAGTCAAGAGGGATAAGACATAGTGAAGCTTTTGAAGGTGGGTGTTAGGACTCAGTTGGTGATACTCACATAGAGACCAGCATGTAGAGTTCTAAGGAGGGAAGACCTTGGGATGAAGCTTCTTATAGGCTCAAAGGACTGCTTGGGCATGTTTGAACTCCTGTTTGGGGAGCTAAGTGTCATCTGAGGTGGAGAATCCATGCCAATGGACAAGGAACTGTTGGTTGATAGTGGAGTCCTGGTG
Source organism: Retiboletus fuscus (assembly GCA_038093795.1). Classification (NCBI taxonomy): domain Eukaryota; kingdom Fungi; phylum Basidiomycota; class Agaricomycetes; order Boletales; family Boletaceae; genus Retiboletus; species Retiboletus fuscus. The sequence continues at coordinate 30,456 of JBBPSV010000052.1, forward strand.
TCATATGATTTTCTCAATTTCATATTGTTCTTCTCCATTGATAAGCTCAGGTGGTGGTGATGGACAGTTAGGGCTGTGTATGGAGTTCTCCTTGTAGGGGGTGAGAAGTGATGCATGGAACACCAGGTGTATTTTTCATGACTTTGGCAGGCAGAGTTGATACATGATTGGGAACAGTACCTTGATGATGGTAAAAGGTCCTTCATATTTTGGGGCAAACTTTGGGTGAGTCAGAGTGCATTGAAGAGATTGAAAGCTTGGAGGACCTGCAGGAACAAGTATTCCAGCCTGAGCTAGAAGAAAGGAGGGGTCTGAGGGTATGATGAGTTCATTCCTAAGGGATTCTGACAAGTGGGGAAGGTCAGGAGGTGACTTCAGGAATTTTACCCAGCAGAAATAGTAAACCTGAATGAAATCCAAGCTGGAATGAAGTTGAAGGGAATTTTCCAGAATTCCTATGTGCAGAATTCATATCTAGAATTAATCAGCAGCACATGACCTAGCTCATCAGGTCATGGCTTCCCAGAACAAGAAAAACTTCACCCTATTCAAGAAAGGCAATCAAGTCTGGCCGGAAGCCAGAAATTTGAAATGCTGTAGAAAACAGTAGTTCTCTATGCTTATATCCTTCTTTCCTCCACATTCCTACAGCATTCCTTTGTCTTCTAGAACAATCCCCTTAAATCCCAATTGTGATCTGGCTGTTCCTGTCACTGTCGATAAATCCCAAATGCTCAGTAAGTTGACCCAAAATTCCATGGTAAGTCAAATTTGTTATATAAATTCTGTACTTCATTTGGATTGTCTTTTTCATATTTCCTCACAAGTTTACACATCATGTGACCTCTAACAGACACTTCACACCATTTGGATGCAATCCAACATTCACTTACCTCACTTTCCATTCTATTTATATGTATCCAGGGGCATCATCCCCTTTTGTCCATATGTCATTGGCTTTAGATTTTGAAAGATGTTGGCATCCAGATTGGGTCATGTTATAAGTACTTTGTACCTAGGGCTGTAATTTAGCTTTGCTCACTCACATTTTCCATTGTCTAAGTCTCCTGTTGTCACTGTCCATTGCCCATTGTCACCATGCATCATTCAATGCTTCCAACTTGTCACTCAACATCTCCCCTTCATTTCCTATCTGGCAGTGGTGAGTTTCTTGATTCAATTTCCCATAGCCAGGAGGTCAGTGAGAGGGAGGACAGTGGGGAGCAGAGTTGGTTCATATCCCACTATAAGGTAAAAGGAGGATTTGCCCATTACAGAATAGGGGCAGTGATTGTGTGCAAATTTGGTGTGGATCAGCCAATCAGCCCAAGTAGTGGGATTATTACCTGCAAAGATCCACATGTACATTTTGAGTTCTTGATTAATCTGTCCCATTTCCCCATCAGTCTAGGGGTGATAGGCAGTGGACAGCACAAGGGAACAGCCAAGAAGTCAGCTGAGTTCCTTTGCAAAGCATGAGGTAAACTGGGGGCCTCAATTGGAGATGATCTTCTTGTAGAGGCTAAATCTGGGGTAAACCTTTTTGAAATAGAGGACAATGACATCTTCCACCAAAGCATTCTTAGTGGTGGGGCAGAAAACAGTCCCCTTCAAAGAGGCAAAGTTGGTCCAGACTATGACAGCCATGAAGCCATTGGAGAGGAGAAGATTTGTGATCATGTTGCATGAGATCTGCTGAAAAGGGTGAGTGGTGGTGGACTTATTGGGAGTGCGTGGAGGAGTAGTCAGGTGGGTATTGACCTTGTGCTGCTGGCAGAGGGCACGTCCTTCAACATACTTGTGAACATACTGGGCCAAACCAGGCCACCAGAACTTGCTAGCAACAAGCTGTTGGGTTTTAAGAAAACCAGGGTGTCCTGCAGATTTGTGATCATGACATTGTTGAAGGATGGACTTACAAAGTCTGGCAACAGGGGGGATATAGACCTGACCTTGATAGGTCAGGACACCTGTGTGGAGCTGCCAATTGCTAAGATAAGAGCAGAAGGCAGTGGGGATAGAGTCATTGAAGGCTTGCAGGGTTTGGAGAAAGAGGGGATCTTCCTTGAATGTGGTGTGGATGTGATCCCACAGGGTAGAGTCAATGAGCTGGACAAAGATGGAGTCTGGAAGGAGAATGGTTTGGATGTTGTCAGGGGCATGTGCAAGGAAGTCCAGCCAGCATGAGAGTGCATTGGGTCCAGTGAGTAGTGATCCAGGGACATGAATCATTTTGTAGTCAAAGTCTGCTAAGTCTAACAGCCAGCAGGCTTGACATTGATTAAGGTTCTGGGGAGTGCAGAAGTAGGTGAGGTTCTTATGGTCAGTGAAGACCTGAACCAGGAATGAGGAACTGTGGAGGAGGTGCTGCCAGGATTTGAGGGCATGGATGTTGGCTAAGAGTTCATGGTCATGGATATCATAGTTCTGCTCTGCCAGGGAAAAGAACTGGGATAAGTAAGAGCAAGGGTGCCAAGCACCATTCTCATCAGTCTGCAATAGGACTCTACCTGTTGCAACTCCAGAGGCATCAGTGGTGACAGTAAAAGAGGCAGAGGGGTCAGGGAGGCAGAGGACCAGCTTCAAGGGGAATAACTCCTTGAGGTGCTGAAATGACTTTTCTTGGGTGATGGTCCAAGTCCATGGTTGCATTTTCTTTGTAAGATCTATGAGGGGATGGGCAATGGTGGAGTAGTTCAGAATGAATTGCTGATAATAGTTGACAAATCCAAGGAAAGACCAGATTTCTTTGACAGTGGTGGGGGCTGGCCATGACATGATTCCATCTCATTTGACAGGGTCCATTGCCAGCTTTTCCAGAGAGAGGATCATGCTGAGGTAATCAACTTGCTCAGTTGTGAATGAACACTTTGAAAGGCAGAGGTAGAGATCCAATTCTTCCATCCATTGAAGTACTTGTTTAGTTCATTCTGTATAGAGTTCATTATTCAGGGAGATGAGGAGGAGGTTGTCCATGTAAATGATGAGCCATCCTTTGGAGATCATATCTCAGAATAAATCATTCATGAACTGTTGGAATATGGCAGGAGAGTTGGTCATTCCAAAGAATATGACCATAAGTTTGAAGAGGCCCTTGTATGTGAGGAAAGCTCCTTTCCACTGGTGTCCCTCCTTGGTCCAGACATTGTTGTAACCCCATCATATGTCGAACTTGGTAAAGACCTTGGCATCTTGTACTTTGTTGATGAGGTCATTAATCTGGGATAGGGGGTAAGCATCACAGATAGTCTGGTCATTGAGTTTCCTGTAATCCATGCAGAGGTAAAGTTTCAAGTTTCTGGAGGAATCAAGTTCTTTCTTCTGAACAAAGAAGAAAGGGGAGGCTTGGGGTGAGTTCAAAGGTCAGATAGCTCCAGACCACAGGTTCTCTTCTAAGAAGGCTTTGGTGGCTTCTCACTCCCATGGTGATAACAGGTATAGTTTGCCAATCTTAGGTTTGAAGCCTTCTTCAAGGTTAATCTCATGGTCATAGGCACATTCTGGAGATAGCTGGCTGATGGGTCATTCTTCAAACACCTTCCTAAATTGCTCATACTCCAGGAGAAGGGTGACTTCAGGTTTCTTGTTGAACTTGGCTTGTGCAAGTTGCATGGCCAAGGTTATCTTGGTGATGACCAGAGAACCCAAGGGATAAAACTTCGATCTGTATCTCTGTATTCATCCAATGCAGTAATGGTCATGAGCTCTTTGGCAGAACTCATTTTCAGATTCTTTGTCAAGATATTCATAAAGCCAGGTATGATCAATGCAGTTGACCTTAACTTGTCTAGGGGGAGTCCAGTTGAAGCTGGGTCTCTTGAAATGATTGCTAAATTCAGAAGTAGCAACATTATGTTCCTGGAACAGGATTTTCAACTGGTTACAAGATTTGAGAATGTTGATTATCTATTTGAACCAGTTAATTTTTGAATTGGTGGAATGGAGCCAGGGAAGTCCTAGGATAATGTTCTCACTTCCACAGGACATGATGTGAAAGAGAACTTTCTGGGTGATCCCTCCAGTGTTAACATAGAGGGTACAGGTGAAGCAGATTGCTTCATGGGAGTTGCTGGATTGGTCAACATTTCAGACTGGGATGGGTTTTGGAAATTATATGATGGGGAATTTATGCCTTCACACAAAGTCCCAGTCAATGCAGGAAATATCTGCACCACTATCAATCAGGGCATGGGAGTCAATGGCTTTAAGAGTGTGCAAGGGTTCGATGAGTTGAACTAGGATTTGCATAGATTTGTGAGTCTCAGATACAAGTACAGGAGCAAATGTAATAGGAGGAGTCCATATTGACTGGGTCCTCCATTCTAAAAATCCTTTCAGAAGAAGGAAACTCTTGCTATCAACTCAGTTTCATCATTGTCATCATCTTCACAGTTAGCTAGCACAGGGATGTCATCCTTCTTTACTTTGCAAGTCTTCTTGAGATTCTTAGGGGTGTCATAAGCTTTGCATTCCTTAGCCATATGGCCAGTCTGGCAACAATGAAGGCAATGTCCTTCTTTGAAGCATTTCTGGCATTCAGCTTCAGTGAGCTTAGAAGAAGGCAGACTGCATCAATGTCCATGGCATCAAGGTCTTTCTCTTCCTTCTTAGAATAGGTCAGCACATATGGAGTGCCAGGTTTCTTATGTTGCTGGGCTATCCCATGAGCCCATCAGCAGTGGGAGTTGAAGAGAGCTGCCTTCTTGTACCAGTCAGCAACTTTGGTGGGGGGCTTCTCCATATGGAGAACATTGAACATCAGATCTTTGGGAATCCTGGTGTAGCAGGGATGACAATAGCACAAGCAGAAACTGTTCATATGAGAGAGCTATAAAAAACTGTACAAACATCATACATAGCCACAATGCAAATACCAACCATATGAATCTTTAGGCATGATAGTACATAAAGCTTTGAGGAGCATGACATATATCTCCTCGTTGGAAAGCACCATCATTGCCATGTGCACATAATCTCCATCACAACAAAGGTGTTACAACTTGACCTGTTTATGTTAGTTTCTTTTCTTTTTCTGAGCATAGTCTTGATGGACTCTCATCCATCTCATCTGGCTTGCCTAACCCAGACCTATCCTAGCTACAGAGGCTGTAACCCCTTCAGACTCTATCTTTCATTTCTGACTACTGACACTGCTGTCATGAGTCACTTTGGATCACTCCAACCTTTTCTAGTTTCATGATAATCTTTGATGACAGCTGATTCTGATCAACACTGATCGACAGATCCGCAGCAGATATGACTCATCTTGACTCCTCCCAAGTTGTTCCACTTCATCAAGTCATATCTCTCTTGTTCCTTGTTCTCCTGACTGTTCCATAGAGTTCTCAGACCTTCTATGGCTTGCATATATAAACCATAGTCCTAGTGCTTGTATTCCTTAAGCTAGAGCTACTCAATTCACCCTTTGAGATAACTCCTATGCTTGATCTCCCAACTCTGGGATAAGACTTATCCTCATTGGACTCCTCTGACCCTTCATTGCTGAGCATGCTCTTCATGAGCAGATACCTCACCCAAAGGTCCTCATCATACCAAAGCATCAAGAATGTTGGTACTCCTTAGTCCCAGAACCTACCCTTGAGTCTACACTCAACCCTACCCAGGCCAAGCATAACAAAAGCTCTAGCTTACCACGTTGTGGCTACCATTGAGTAGGCCCTTCTCCTCAGCCCAACCGCCACCAATCTCCACCTCATGGAGAGCCACAGAACAGCAAACTGCTGAATCCTCAGAATCATCAGACTCAGAAGCTTCTACTGAGAACTCTGATAATCCCAACCTTGACCTCAAGCTACACTCTCCCTCTGCAGAAGCAGAATCCCAAGAACTCTCTAAACTACTCTCCCACCAACTATCAGCAGGAGCAGTTATCCCTCATAGCCCCACTCCACCATCACTGACCCCGATCGCTCAAAGCAGTTGCATCTTCCCAGCCATGGCACCTCCCACTGCCCAGCCCCAGACTCCCACTATGGGAACTAAGCCTATGGAAATCCACCTCAGAGCCCTGGAGGACTTTGATGGCAACCTCACGAAAGTGTGCCCCTGGCTGCACTTGGTACATACAACTGTACCTCTCAATCAATGCTGAGACTTACAATGACAATGCACAGTGAATCACCTATGCACTATTCTTCATGAAGAAAGGTACAGCCTCTACCTGGGCTGATACTTTCAGAGAATCTAAGATTGCAGGCAAAGGCTTCTCTCTTGGGAAGTGGTCCAACTTTGTCTCCAAATTTGAAGGAGTTTTTACCCATTCAGAATCAGTTACCAATGCCATTACTTGGCTAGCCACCAAGCAAACAATCCAAGGAAAGAAGGGTGAGTTTTCCCCTTCTTTGGCTAATTACACCACCCAGTTTAGATCCAAGGTATCTGCTGCAGGAGTAACTGAAGAGTCAGTTCTGATTTCATATTACTCTGTGGGTATTTCTGAAGATCTGATGTTTGATATTCTCTGAATGGAGAATCCCCCTGCTAAAGTTACTGATTGGTACAAGAAGGTGGCTCTCTTTGACTCTCACTGCTGATGGGCCCATGGGATCACCCAGCAACACAAGAAACCTGGCACTCCATACATGCCAACTTACTCCAAGAAAGAAGACAAAGACCCCGATACCATGGATGTTGATGTGGTCCATCTTTCCTCCAAGCTCACTGAAGCTGAAAGGCAGAAGTGTTTCAAGGAAGGCTGTTGCCTCCGATGCCACCAGACTGGCCATATGGCAAAGGAGTGCAAGGCCTATGACTCTTCCAAGAACCCCAAGAAAATCTGCAAGGTCAAGAAGGATGATGTTCCTGAGCTCGCTGACTGCAAAGAGGATGATGACAAAGTCAAGTTGGTAGCTAGGATTTCCTTCTCCTGAAAGGATTTTTAGAATGGAGGACCCTGTCAATGCAGACTCCTCCTAGATATGCCAATGTACTTGTATCTGAGACTCACAAATCAATACAAATCCCAGTTCAGCTCATTGTACCTATGCACACCCTCAAAGCTGTTGACACCCATGCCCTGATCAACAGTGGTGCCAACATCTCCTGCATAGACTGGGACTTCATGTGGAAGCACAAACTCCTGATCATGCAACTCCCAAAACCCATTCCCATTCAGAACATCAACCAATCTAACAACTCCCACAGAGCCATCCGATTCACCTGTACCCTCTATACCAACACCAGAGGGATTACTCAGAAAGTTCTCTTTCACATCATATCCTGTGGAAGTGAGAACATCATCCTTGGACTCCCCTGGCTTCGCTCCACCAACCCAAGGATCAACTAGTTCAAACAGACCATTGACATCCCCAAGTCCTATGACCAATCAAAGGTTCTTTTCCAGGAACATAATGTCACTACCTCAGAATATAGCGATCATTTCAAGAGACCCAGCTTCAACTGGACCCCCTCACACCAAGTTAAGGTCAATTGTGTTGACCACAGTTGACTCTACAAGTACCTTGATGAAGAATCTGAGAGTGAGTTCTGTCAGAGAGCTCACAACCATTATTGCATTGGTCACATCCAGTGATGTGGCTCTTAGTTCTACCCTCTTGGCTCCCCTGTCATTGCCAAGATTACCTTGGCCATGCAGCTTGCACAAGCCGAGTTCAACAAGAAACCCAAAGTCACCCTTCCTCCAGAATATGAACAGTTCCAAAAGGTGTTTGAAGAATGACCCATCAGACAGTTGCCACCAAAACAGACTTACAACCACGAGATTAACCTTAAAGAGGGCTTCGAACCCAATATTGGCAAGCTATATCTGCTATCTCCATGGGAATGCAAAGCCACCAAAACCTTCTTAGAAGAGAATCTCCAGTCTGGTGCTATCCAACCCTCAAATTCCCCCCAAGTGTCCCCTTTCTTCTTTGTCCAGAAGAAAGAGCTAGACCCCTCAGGAAATCCCAAGCTTCGACCATGTATGGACTATCAGAAGCTTAATGACCAGACCATCCAGGACATGTACCCCCTTTCCTGAATTGATGACCTCATTAATAAGGTGCAAGACACTAAGGTCTTCACTAAGTTCGATGTCCAATGGGGGTATAACAACATCTGGATCAAAGATGGACATCAATAGAAAGGCACCTTCCTCACTCACAAGGGCCTCTTTGAACCCATGGTCATATTTTTCAGTATGACCAACTCCCCTGCTACCTTCCAATGTTTCATGAACAACTCATTCAGAGACATGATCTTTGAGGGATGGCTCATCATTTATATGGATGACCTCCTTATCTTCTCCCCAGATGAGCAACTTCACACTGAATGGACTAAACATGTCCTGCAGAGGATGGAAGAACTTAATCTCCATCTTAGATTGTTGAAATGCACCTTTGCCATAGAGCAAGTAGACTACCTCAGCATGATCCTTTCACCTGGTAAACTCACCATGGACCCCATCAAGCTTGATGGAATCACCTCCTGGCCTACACCCACCTTAGTCAAAGAAGTCCAGTCCTTCCTTGGATTTGCCAACTACTATCAGCAATTCATATCAGACTATTCCACCATTGCATGACCACTCATTGACCTCACCAAGAAGATGCAGCCTTGGACCTGGAACTCTGCACAGGAAGAATTATTCTGTCACCTTAAGGAACTTTTCCTCTCCAAACCAGTTCTCTGCCTCCCAGATTCCTCCATGCCATTTGCCATTGCGACTGACACCTCTGGCATGGCCATGGGTGGCATCCTTTTACAGACCAACAAGAACAGTGCTTGGCACCCTTGCTCATATCTTTCTCAGTCGTTCTCACCTGTGGAACAAAGCTATGACATCCACAACCAAAAACTCCTCGCCATCATTTGTGCCCTGAAATCCTGGTGACATCTCCTCCATGGCTTGTCCTTCTCTGTTCAGGTCTTCACCGACCATAAGAACCTCACCTACTTCCAAGCCCTGCAGAACCTGAACCATCAACAAGCCTGCTGGTTACTCAACCTTGTGGACTTCAACTACAAGATGATTCATGTACCTGGATCCTTGCTCACCAGGCTGGACGCTTTGTCCCATCGCCTGGACTTCCTCACCCATACACTGGACAATACCCAGATGGTCCTCCTCCCAGACTCCATCTTTGTCCAGCTCATTGACTCTACTCTCCAGGACCATATTAAGACCATGTTGAAAGATGACCCTCTCTTTCTCTAGACCCTCCAGGCCTTCAATGGCTCCATCCCCATGGCCTTTCACTCCTGCTTAAGTGATTGGCAGCTCCATGAAGGCATGTTAACCTATCAAGGTTGCATCTACATTCCCCCTGTCGCTGGACTTCATAAGTCCATCCTCCAATGGTGTCATGATCATGAGTCTGCTGGTCACCCTAGTTTTCTTAAGACTTGACAACTCGTTGTGAGTGAGTTCTGGTGGCCTGGGTTGGCCCAGTACATTCACAAGTATGTCGAGGATTGTGCCCTTTGCCAGCAACACAAGGTCAACACCCATCCCACAACCCCTCTGCTTACCCTCAACAAGTCCACTGCCACTTGCCCCTTTCAATAGATCTTGTGTGACATGATCATGGATCTCCCTGAGTCCAACAGTTTCACAGCTGTTATAGTCTGGGCCAACTTCACATCTTCAAAGGGGGCTGTTTTCTGCCCTACCACCAAGAATGCCATAGCGGAGGATGTCACAGTCCTCTATTTTAAGAAAGTGTTAAAACCAGGTCAACTCCAAGGCTTATCTCCAAAACATTGGAGATCAGGCTGAGATATGGGGCTTCAGCTTCACTGTATGTGGTGTGCCCTTGCAGAGTTCAGCCCCTTACTTTGGAGTTGGAGGTCAGAGGGTCAGAGGTATCGAACCCAATGTTGTAAACAACAATGAGATTACAACTAGAAGTCAGATAGACAAGAGTCTTCAAGACTCAAAGGATTTGGGGGTTTGGAGCTGAGAATATAGTTGATATTCGAACTAAGGAAAGTACATGATTCCAAGAGGTTTACAGTGACCTCAAAAACCGTTGCAATGTTTGGCAGTTTTGGATTAGTGGTGATATAGCGCTTCATAGTGTGGGAATTTCGCTTAGTGTTGGTGGGGTCAAGTGAAGTAGTCATTCCTGGCTTTCCAATGGTTCCTGAATCATGTGATTCGACTTAGTGGCTGTGGAGATATGCCTACTTTAGTACAGCAATATCATTGCAACAGTTTTTGAGCTTTTGAAATGAAGTGGGTATTTTGGGTATATTAATACTTTGTATAGCCTCCTTTTGCCTTAAGCACTGCCTGAATCCTCCTAGGCATGCTTTCAATCAGATTCTGACACTCTGCAACTGATATCTTCTCCCACTCCACCTGAATCCTATCCCACAACTCATGAATCCCACTGGGAGGATGTTCATACTCTGCAAGCCTCCTTTTGAGACAACACCACAGGTGTTCAATGGGGTTTAAGTCAGGAGACTGTGCAGGCCACACCATGGTGTGAAAATCCTGCTCCTCTAGCCACTCCTTCACTTTTCTGCAGGTGTGCTTGGGATCATTGTCCTGCTGAAAGATGATGTCAGGAGGATTGAGACCAAAATACTGCAGAGTATTCAGCAGTTCATCCTTCAATATTTGAAGGTAAAGGTCTCCATCCATCCTACCATCAATCTTGGCAGCATAGCCAACTCCTTCCCAAGTCATACAGCCC
>JBBPSV010000053.1:0-41005 GCA_038093795.1 Retiboletus fuscus
GAGTGGGAGAAGATTGGGGTTGCTCAGTGCCAACAGTTGATTGAGAGTATGCCTAGAAGGATCCAGGAGGTTATTCAAGCCAAGGGAGGATATACCACATATTAGTTTGTAATACCCAATAGGTCAGTGTTACGCTTTGCCGTGGGCTAGGCATGATCTCAAGGAGTCAAGCGGACTGAGGGAGTCAGAAGCTTGGATGACACAGAGAACCTCTAGCTGTGGTGCTACTAGAGGGCTGCCCTTGCTGTGGAAGCGAAGGGTGGACAAGGACTGAGGTGAGAGGGATCAGACAAAGTCCACAAGAACTTGTTAGATTGAGAAGATCAAGCTTGGAGTTACAGGTCGAGTACTACAGTTTAAATAGGCAAGCCATGGTAAAGAAATAGAATGTGATGGAACAATGAGGAATGGGGATGAGTCAGGCATAGAACTAAGTAAAATGCTGAGGAATAAAGGTGAGTCAGCATATACAAGGTTTGGAAATCTGAAGAATGTTTAAGAACGTATGAGTAATACAGTGGTAAAAGATGTCATCAGGCGGGGCTCGAACAGCGAGACAACTGAGTACACAGCGAGAGGTAAGCATGAGGAAAGGAAAAACATAACATTACCCCCCCATGAGGGTCAAGACACCGTTGCAGACACCTACAAATCGCATGCCCCCATAGCTGGTGAGCCGGTCATGTTGGCGAAGGCGGTATTGTCCCAGATGTCATTATCCACTCCCGAGTCCACATCTGGAGAGTGGGAATGGCGGCGCGGGCGGCTGGGGACCATGCAGCGAGTGCCGTGGGGACAGCAGGGTCCGTGGTAGGAGCAGTGGGGCGAGGAAGGGTGAGACGAGTGTGAGGAGGTGGGAGAGGTAGAGGGCGAGGGCGGCGGAGGAGCGTGGCGCAAAGGGCACTGGTGCTGAGAGTGGCTGGGATGGAAACAGTGGCAAATCAGGCACTGATAGACCCCACACTGGACATGCTGGTGACCGAGGTGGTGGCATTGAAAGCAGGCCTCATGAAAGCGAGGGTGGGACGGGAGGAGGGGAGTATTCCCAAAGTTGCTGGTCCAGCGGGCTTCGATGCATTCCACAACATTGAGCTCCTCAGAGTTCAACGGGGAGGAGGAGGCCAAGGGAGTGGATACCGAGGTAGAACCAAGGTGGGTATAGCGGGCGAGGTCCCGGAGGTAACGGTCTAGGTCGTGCATAAACTCCAGCATGCCCAGCTGGTAGAATGCCAGGAGGAGGTTGGTCTCCAGCTCCATCTGGATATGGGACAGGGTATGGTTGCGGAAGGTGGTGTTGGCGTCAGAGGAGGCAGAGGGGGCACGCACAAGGCCGGTAAGTCAGGCAACCTGAAGGGTGGCGAGATAGAGGAAATGGAGCACTGACCTGTAGTCAAGGTGTGTGCCGATGGGAATGGCGTACCTGGGGTCCCGGAGGAATTGGAGGAGGGTGCGGGACTCGGTATCGGTGGGAAGATTAGGGCATACCTGATGGGCATGTTTGGGGAGGTCTATGGATTCGATGGTGCCAAGATAAGCAGCAAGGCGGACAGGGAGTTCAGCGAGCTTGGGGATGGAGATGGCAGGTCGGCTACCCTAGCCAGGGGTGGCAACACAGGAAGTGGGGGAAGAGGTATCATCAACGATCATGGCGCTGGGGCTCAGAATGGAAGGAGGCGTATAGTAGGGAGAAGAAGAAGAAATACTTGAGATGCTAGGAGGCATAGAATGAGGAGCAGAAAGGCCAGGCTGAGGAGTTGGATGGGGGTGAACCTCCCCATTGGAATAGTTGGAGAGGGTAAGAGAAGTAACAGAGTCAAGGACAGAATCAGTAACAGACTCTGGAGGCAATGAACTAATGCGTCAGGGAGGAACTGGGAGAACGAGTTTGGGGACATCAGAGCAAGGCATGGTATGGTAGGGGTTTTTATAAGTGGATCGTTAAATAGACTTGGGAGGGAAGTCCCTAGGGTGACACTTTTTATAGGTGGCCAGGAGGAGTTTGGAATTCTTCAAATTCCACTCTGGTTCCCAGGAATCGTCTTCCGCTGAGTATCCTTTCCAGCAGATCAGGAAATGCTGTCGGGAGGGTGGTCCCTGATGACAGAGAATGCGGTCCACGAGGTATTCTTCTTCAGGGCCTACATGGTCAAGAGGGGGTCAGGGAAAGTTCAGTCCATGGACAGAAGTTTCCTTGGCAGGGGAGAGAAGAGAGGCATGGAAAACGGGGTGGATCCTCCAAGTTTTGGGGAGGTGTAGATGGTAAGTGATAGGAGAGAGAACCTTAATGATTTCAAATGGTCCTTCGCATTTCGGGAGGAACTTGGGATCTTTCCAAAGGTGGTGGAGGTTTCTGGCCTCCAACCAGACCTTATCTCCTAGGGCGAAGGGTTTGAAGTGTTGTTGGGTTCAAGAGGCCATGGTTGCCCTAGCAAGTTTGTGGGCAGCTCAGGCCTCATCCCTAGCTTTAGAGAGCTGGGACAGGCGGAGTTCGACTGCAGGGAGGTTGGAGGATGAGAGAACGGAGGAAAGAGGTTTAGGTTCATAACCCATTTGGAGGAAGAATGGAGATTGGCTGATAACAGAGTGGGGGCGGTGGTTATGGGCAAATTCAGCAAAAGTCAGGAGTTCCGTCCATGAGGCAGGGTTGTCCCCGCAGAAGATCCGAAGATAAGTTTCGAGTTCCTGATTTGTTCGTTCTGTTTGACCATCCGTTTGTGGGTGATAAGTGGTAGATAGGCGGAGGTCATAGTTCAAGATTCGCCCCATTTCTTTGGCAAATGCAGAGGCAAATTGGGGTCCCCTGTCAGAGATGACTCGATCAAAGAGTCCGAAACACCGGTAAACCTTGTGGAAGTAGAGGGAGGCAACATCAGCTGCCGAAGCAGATTTGGTAGTCGGGCAAAATATCACTCCCTTGAAGGCTCGATCTACCCAAATGACTATGGAATCTTTTCCATCAGAGACTGGGAGGTCAGTGATTAAGTCAACCGATATGTCCTGGAAGGGGTGGGATGCGGAGGTAGTGATGGGGGTTAGAGGTGGGATGCCAGGATGGGTGTTGGACTTGCACTGTTGGCAAACTGCGCATCCTTCTATGTAGTTTCGGATGAAGGACACCAGGCCGGGCCACCAGAACTCCGTGGAAACCAGCTGACGAGTTTTGAGGTAGCCAGGGTGTCCGGCAGTCTCGTGATCGTGGCATCTTTGTAAGATTTCGTGTCGGAGATCTCCATCGGGGGAAACGTATACGCGATCTTGGTAAGTGAGTATCCCCTCCCGATTCTGCCAGTCGGAGAGCTGGGAACGAAATGCCGCAGGGATGTTTTCGTCTACAGCTTGGAGCGAGGTCAAGGCGAACAGGTCGGTGGCAGAGGCTGAGTGGATCTTTGTGGAGAGGGTGATGTCAATGACATTGACAAAGAGGGATGGAGGGAGTAGAGTTACAAGGGAGTTATCCGAGGCATCTTTTGGGAAGTGGTCTGCCCATCAGGAGAGGGCATTGGGGCCTGCGAGTTGAGATCCAGGCACATGGATCAATTTGAGGTCAAAATCGGCTAAGTCAAGCAACCAACGAGCTTGCTGTCAGTTCAGGGTGTGGGGTTCTCGGAAGTAGGTGAGATTTTTGTGATCGGTGAACACTCGAACCTGGTAAGGGGATCCCCACAAGTGTTACATTTTTCCTTTCCTCATGCTTACCTCTCGCCATGTACTCAGTCGTCTTGCTGTTCGAGCCCCGCCTGATGACATCTTTTACCACTGTATTACTCATACGTTCTTAAACGTTCTTCAGATTTCCAAACCTTGTATATGCTGACTCACCTTTATTCCTCAGCATTCTACTTAGTTCTATGCCTGACTCATCCCCATTCCTCATTGTTCCATCACATTCTATTTCTTTACCATGGCTTGCCTATTTAAACTGTAGTACTTGACCTGTAACCCCAAGCTTGATCTTCTCAATCTAACAAGTTCTTGCGGACTTTGTCTGATCCCTCTTGCCTCAGTCCTTGTCCACCCTTCGCTTCCACAGCAAGGGCAGCCCTCTAGTAGCACCACAGCTAGAGGTTCTCTGTGTCGTCCAAGCTTCCGACTCCCTCAGTCCGCTTGACTCCTTGAGATCACACCTAGCCCATGGCAAAGTGTAACAGCAAGTAGTGGGACCAGGCTTTGAGCACTTGGAGCACAGCTAGGAGTTCTCAGTTATGGATGTCGTAGTTTCGTTGGGTGGAGTTGAAACTTTGGGAGAGGTAGAAGCAGGGGTGCCATTCGCCATTGGGATCTGCTTGGAGAAGAATTCCCCCAGAGGCATAGAGGGAGGTGTCAGTGGTGATAGCAAAGGGGGCGGAGAGGTCCGGGACTTGGAGAACCAGTTGGGAAGCAAACCACACTTTGAGTAGGTCAAATGCTGATTGACATGAGTCGTTCCATGACCAGGTGGTAGCCTTCTTTGTAAGGTCAATGAGAGGTCTAGCGATAGTGGAGTAGTTGGGGATGAATCGTCGGTAAAAGTTGGTGAAACCTAGGAAGGATCAGATGTCTTTTATGGAGGTGGGAACGGGCCAATGGGCGATTCCATCCAGCTTGGTGGGATCCATAGCAATTTTGTCAGGGCGGATGATCATTCCAAGGTACTTGACCTCGTCTTGATCGAAAAAGCACTTTTCAGGTTTTAAGTGAAGGTGAAGTTCCTCCATCTGCTGCAACACTCGGTGGGTTCACTCGGTATGTGTCTGTTGGTCAGGGGAGAAAATGAGGAGGTCATCCATATAGATGAATAACCATCCTTCTGCGATAAGGTCCCTGAATGAGTCATTCATGAACCGTTGGAACATGGGGGGAGAGTTGGTTAGTCTGAAGAACATGACGTTAGGTTCAAACAGCCCCTGGTGCATGATGAAGGCAGCTTTCCACTGGTCCCCTTCCTTAATGTGGACGTTGTTGTAACCCCATCGGACATCCATCTTGTTGAACACTTTCGCTCCCCGGATTCAATCCATGAAGTCCTGGAGGAGAGGAAGAGGATATGCATCCCAAATGGTCTGTTCATTTAGGTGTCGATAGTCCTGGCAGGGTCGCAGGCCAGGTTTCTGCCCTGGTTGGGCTTTCTTCTTGACAAAAAAGAAAGGGGAGGCTTGAGGGGATTTTGAGGGGGAGATTTTTCCCAAAGCTAGGTTTTTGTCAATGAACTTATCCATAGCTTGGGGTTCGTCAGCTGAAAGGGGGTAAATCTTGGCGATACAGGGAATAAAGTCCTCCTTGAGGTTAATGGCGTGGTCATAAGGATGAGATGGGGGAAGAACATTCACAGCTTCTTCAGCAAAGACTTCTTTGTATCTGGCATACTCTTCTGGGAGAGAGGAGGCAACAGGCGTTTCAGGGAAAAGAGCAAGACTGGATGTGATGGAGAGGCGAGATATCACAGGGGCCAGGATGAACCGTGACCCACAGCGAATGATTCGATTGACGGTATATTGGTCATGAGCACAGGTCAAGAAGTCGCACTCGTCCTCCCATCCATTGTAGGCATATAGGCATTCGTCTTGGACTGAGTTGACAAAGACATGGCGTGGTGGGGGTCTAGGGGGAACGAGGAGTTTCTCTTGTCGTAAGTAGGCCCCTTGATGAAGGGAGAAGAGGAGTTTTGATTTGTCGGTCGTTTCAGCGATCCGAAGGGTTCTCTTCGTCCAGTTGATGGTTGGGTTGGCCTTCCGTAACCAGGAAATCCCAAGGAATATGTTATCTTTGCTTAAGTGCATGACATGGCAAGTGATTTGGTGAACTAGGCCTTCGGTGGAGACAAAAAGGTTGGTGACATATCAAATAGTTCCTTTGGTGTTAATGGTTCCGTCGGCATTCTTGACATAGACCAGGCAGTCAAGTTTGGTCAGAGGGATCTTGTGTTTCTTAGCGAAGCCCCAATCAATACAACAGACATCAGCTCCACTGTCGATCAAGGCTCAGGTGTCAACAGTTTGCAGGGTGTGCAAAGGAATAATAACTTGTACTGGGATTTGCATGGAGTTTGTAGTAGAAGTTACAAGTACTGAAGCACTTGGGGATGCAGACATTGTGGCAGGTCCCCTCTTTAAAAACCCTGGGAAAATGAAACTCTTCTAACCACTACTCCATCCTTGTCTTCATCAGCGTCGTCTGGGATTTCTTCCAATTTCGGAAGGTCTGAGGTGGCCACCGCTTTGACTGAAGGTTTCTTGCCTTTGGAGAACTTAGGGCAGTTAGTGGAAAGGTGTCCTCCCTCTTGGCAGCAGAAACAAAGATTGTTTTCAATACAACGTTTTCGTTCAGCAGGTGTGAGCTTTGGGATAGGGGTGGTACATACAGCGTCTACGTCCATAGCGTCGGGATCGGGGGCGGTCGATTTCGGGATGGAGTGGAGTCCATGGAAGACTTTTCCGCTTCCTCGTTTTGTGAGGTCTCTAGCTCACTCCTTCATAGCTGCGAAGTGGGCGGCTTTGGTGTACCAGTCTTCGATTTTGTCCAGAGGAGTCTCCATGCTCTGGATTTTCCACATCAAAGGTTCAGGGATTCTGATGGCGTAATAGCTGATGAGGATGTTGGTGTCGGTGACCTTGGAGATAGTGACATGGTTTTGGAAGCGAGCGGTATATTCGGTGAGAGAAGGGGAGTAGTCCCCATGCTTGTTTTTGACCATTTTGGTCGTGGCAAGCCAGTGCAAGCTAGAGGCGATGGTGTCCTTTCGAATGAAGGACTTAGAGAAGGAGTGTTACACATGGCCCGGGCAGGGTCGCACATAGACCTGAGGGCAAGCCGCCTTCTAGGACTCAGGCTATAGTAGTCTGGGTAACAGACTACTAGAGATGAGTGGAGGCGCGAGAAGGTGAGTTCTCACGTTCTAAGGCTACATGGTAGGCAGCTGGCTCAAGGGTTGAGATGGCCTTCAGACGAGAGTCAAGGTAAAGGCGTTGGATTACTGGGATGTCTATGATTCGAGGAGTACAAGGGTGGTCCAGGTAGAATCAGGTAGACTAAGCTAAGGTACTGGGGACAGTGGAGCACCTATTATATAAGGGACAAGAGTGCGCACAGACCGGGCGTCTAAGTAAGGGAACCGGCTGTGGTATAGCTAAGTGAAGGAGATGTGCCGAATGGATGAGGGGTGCACATCTCGAAAGGAAACTGTGAAGTATGACTCAGCAAATGGTAAATGAAATGAGTCATATGCACTGCGGATCTGTCGATCAGGAAGCGTCCTGTCGATCAATGATCTCGGCTAAGCGAGAGAAGCATCGCCTTTGGTGGTAATAGAAGGGATGCGCGAGGCGCGGTTCTAAGAGAGACTAAAGCTAAGGAAAGGCGTGTACGCCATTGTCAATGATGGGACTCGGATAGGAGATATCCAGGGATACGTGAGTAATCCTACTGAGGGTCTGGCATAGGGTCCGGTCAAGAGGCCGGGGCTCAGCTGGGGAGCCGAGGGACTGGGGTGGGTTCTGTAGGAGAACCGGTGGACTGGGACCGGGGACGGAGGAGTCCAAGGGTAGTGTGCACGTTCGGGGTGAGGCCCGACAGGATCAGTGTGTGGCGTGGGTGCGAGGCCAGGCCAAGGAGAGGGTCCGAGGTTGGACTCGGCGGAGGAGGTTCTATGATGACGTCAGAGGACAGAGACAGGGGCAGTGCAGCATACTGTCAGTCCACGAGTGGACTCCGTCATAGGTCTAGGCAAGGAGTCTAGGAGTGGACTGTTGGAGTCCCGGGCTGAGGCTAGAGACGGGGTCTCGGAGGAATGCTCAATTGGTGATGCTCACGAAGAGACCAGCGCTATGAGACTTAGGGGTTCCGGTCAGGCGGAACGGACTATGATCAGGGGAGAGCCAGGGCGGGCTCGGCATGAGGACTAAGCAAGGGAGTGCTTAGCGGGTTCTCAGCGGTGCGTAGGCATGAAGTCTGGTGAGGACTATCGGTGGGCTGGCTGGATAGGCCAGGACTAGGCTAAGTGAGGGACGAGGTATGGCTGGGTAAGCCATGACTAGGACTAAGTGAGGGATGAGGTATGGCTGGGTACGCCATGACTAGGACTAAGCGAAGGAAAAAGTGTAGGGGCATGATGAATCGTAACAAGGAGTCACAGAAATCAGCGAAAGTTCCTAGGTTGAGCATAGCCTGGGCGAGGATCTTTTGTCTGAAGGTGGCAGCCCAGACCTTGGCTGAACCCTTCTTCATGAAGGATAGGGCATAGGCTACCTTCTTGGCGTCAGTATCGTAGACTTCAGAGTTCACGGCTAGGTAAAAGGTGACGGTCCTGAGCCAGTCTTTGGCTTTAGCAAATGATCCGTCAAAGTCTTCGGGGGTTCCGAGACAAAGCTCAATGGGTTTAGAAGTGGTTGCAGGAGGCATCACGGATGTGGGAGGAATGGCTGGCGGTGGTGGGAAAGAGAGAGGGAATCCTCCAAAGGGAGGGTTACGGACATGGGGGGTTGGTGAGGGCAGGGTTGGTTCCCTGGGAATGGTAAGCCCAGAGGAGAACTGGTGTTGAAGGGTGAGCTCCTCTTTGGGTCCAAAGAGAGTATCAAGGTCTAGGTCTGGGTTGGTATCCAGGGAGGACGCAGTGTCTTGGGGGGCTTCCAACTCAGATAGGTCGGTAGGTTGGGGTTCTCGTGGTCTAGACCAACGAGGATCGATGGTGGGGCACTGAGATGCAATGGTGGTTCAAGGATTCGAGGGATCTGCTCACGGAGAGCATGCTCGAGAATCAAGGGGTAATGGAGCTACAATGGAGGTAGTCCACACGAGATTGAAAGCTTGATCTTTTGTTATGCTTTGCCATGGGCTAGGCATGATCTCAAGGAGTCAAGCGGACTGAGGGAGTTGGAAGCTTGGACGACACAGAGAACCTCTAGCCGTGGTGCTACTAGAGGGCTGCCCTTGCTGTGGAAGCGAAGGGTGGACAAGGACTGAGGCAAGAGGGATCAGACAAAGTCCGCAAGAACTCGTTAGATTGAGAAGATCAAGCTTGGGGTTACAGGTCGAGTACTACGGTTTAAATAGGTGAGCCATGGTAAAGAAATAGAATGTGATGGAACAATGAGGAATGGGGATGAGTCAGGCATAGAACTAAGTAGAATGCTGAGGAATAAAGGTGAGTCAGCATATACAAGGTTTGGAAATCCGAAGAACATTTAAGAACGTATGAGTAATACAGTGGTAAAAGATGTCATCAGGTGGGGCTCGAACAGCGAGACAACTGAGTACACAGTGAGAGGTAAGCATGAGGAAAGGAAAAACGTAACAGTCAGCAACAAAATTGTTGCAATGACATGATGTGCGAAAATGGCTATATCTCCACAGACACTGGACCAAATCACATGACCCAGGGGACAATGTTGTAGCCAAGAGTATGTAGTTTATTTGTTCCCACCAAAGCGAAGTGAAATTCCCACATGTGATTGCGGGGCGCTGCATGCCCCGGTTTGGGGTTAGGTATTGCAATGTTTTTGTTGCCCACTGTATCTCAAAGCATTCTAGGCACCAGTTCAATCTTGCTGTCTGGTTGCAGTCATATGCAGAAGATCGTGCAATCAAGGTACATAAGTGTCTAAATTCCATAGCAAACAGTACATCAGCAAACCTACATTTCTTCTGATATTACTGACATCAACTGACATCAACTGACAGAACTGATTGAACTGCCTGACTGACAGAGTGACAAAGTGATAGTACTAATGGGACTGCTGTCAGTCCTGTCAGTCCTTCTCAGTAAGTAAGAAAAAATGTAGGTTTGCTGATGTATCTGTATTAATCTTTCTTGAGGACTTTTGTGTGCAGTTGAAGGATCACCTACTGGCCTGGCTGCAGGGGATTCAATACCTTGGAGAGGAATCAGAATTCTCTGATGGGGAGCGCAACTCTATCATTATTGCTGAGGACAAGATCTACGAACACAGTGTGCTACATGTGAACTACACAACATATGATATGTGACGGGAACAAGACAGCGTCACCATATGTGCCCACCTGGATGTCATGGTGCTTTCACAGGAGACAGATGAAGTGCAGCATCCATATTGGTATGCATGCATTATCCACATCTTTCACCTCAATGTTCGTGATTATAGTAACAGTGGGAGTGGAGAGGAACTTAAACGTTTCGATATCCTTTTCATACATTGGTTTGGATGAGATACTCAGCTACCATCAGGCTTTGCTGCCCAACGACTCCTGAAAGTTGGTTTCCTGCATGAAGATGATCCTGATGCATTTGGGTTCCTTGATCCAAATGATGTCATCTGAGGTGTTCATCTGATTGCATCATATCGAAATGGGACAACAACCAACTTACTTAGTGAATCATTTGTGCATCGCAAGGGTGAGGGGAATGAAGACTGGTGCCTGTTTGATGTCAACATGTATGTTTCTCAATGCCTAACCCATGTTGTACTATTTACAACTAATTTAACTCATAGTTTTGTTGATCAGGATATGTTCATGCGATTTTGGGGTGGGGGTATCGGACACAAGGGCTCAAGACACTGGGACAAGTTCCTTCATTCAGATGGTGGGGTTGCAGCCGAGGAGATGGATAAAGGTGAAGATGAAGAAGAGAGCAATGATTCCATGGACATGGACGATGAGGACGATGAGGAAGTGGCTGAAGTAGTAGATGATGAGGAAGAAGGCATCATGGGAGAGTATACTGACTCAGAAGAGGATGATGGAGAGGACCCTGCATGCGCTGCAGATGCTGAAGATGTTGTGAATGAAGACCCGATTATTGCCAATGAAAGGGAAGAGCTCGATGATGATATATTCGTTTGGGAGGGGTACAGAGCATTGTAGCTACATGTAATCTCACCCTTGTTCACTTTTCTTCCAGTATGCACACTTTTTGTGATAAACAGCTGCTTAAGTTTGCCTGAGTACACTCCGTTGCAATTAGTCTTGGAGTGACACACTTCGAACACTCGTGGTCGACAAAGTTACTAGCGGCAATGGGAATACATAGTCATATATCACTGAATATCATCTATGTGTTAGTCATATGCAACATATAATTCATGTTTCATGTGTAAGATAGAGTATATATTGTTCATAGCTACTCGAGAGGCTAATGATATGGTTTTCATGACTCATGTTTTCAAGTGGTCGGCACATATGACATCATCTAACACTCGCAGCGCAGCTTCGTGATGCGTCACTCTTAGTCATGTCATGTCATGGTTTTGCAACTTTGCTGATGGAGGCAGTTGCTGGTGCTGAGATTCCCGATTCATTCTCAACCCACTGTTTCCATCGTGGAGGTGCTCAATACCACTTCATGTTCGCCCCTGTTGGACAGCATTGGACACTGGCCAAGGTCCGCTGGTGGGGAGGTTGGGTGGAACAGGAAAATGTAAGTTTCCGGCTCACGCATGAACTTGAAAGCGAAGAACTCACAGCGCTGACCAACTCATCCCATGTCCCAGCGTGATACCCTCATCCGCTATCTCCTCGATGAGCTGTACATGTACGAGACTGACTACAGTGATGCCTTGGCACCTATCCCACGGGAGGCCGACAAGTTGTTTGCAGGTGAAGCAGCCCTTGTTCAACCGATAACGGCTGAGGAGCTGTGGATGGTCCATGCGTCAGTCACAGGCGACGTGCGCGAACTGAGGCATGAACTGAGAACAGACATGGGCCACATCACCAACTCGGTGAATGCCCTCGTGGACGTCGTCACTCACATGCAGTCTAGACTTGGAGATCCCACCGGCGGCCTGCCGGTGGGGGTGCCAGTGAGCGGAAACACTGGTAAGCGCACAGGCTGACCTCTCCGTCGACGTGGCAGCAGTGGTGTTGACACCTGCCTTTCAGTGGCGTCCAAACGACAAGCGGGAACACACGCACCACTGACGATCAGGATCCCCGCTCATCGCGACTTCACCTCTGTCCCACCGCCAGCCACGGTGATGCCAGCGTCCGAGTCCTCCAATCAACATCAGACCCCACTGGCAAGCACGACAGCTGCACCATCACCGCTACTACACAACACACGGCCGAGCCGGAAATCGCCTTCACGCCTTCAAGCGAACGAGTCTGACAGCCCAACAGCAGGGTTGCATATTCCTAGTGTTCGTTCGATGCACTCCGTCAGCGCGAGCCACTCGAAAGCAGAGTCCTGGAAGGACGTGGTCAGGCACTGGGTCAGCAGCATGCCCGAACTTGGGCTGGACACTCCGCTGAAGGACTGGCCCAGGGAGTGGTGGGCCTCAGGCGTCAACCGCCGCAAGTTCGGCATGCTGCGTCACAACCGCGCAGTCATCGCGACGGAGTTCCTTGACATGTGAGTGTCATCCCGGCAGCCTTTGTTTCTGATGGTTTGCTCACGCCGCTGGCCGGCCACTGCAAACACCCACAGCTACGAGTCTGACGAGGCGCGCTTCCTCGCCACCTACCCCGAGGCTGAGAGAGGGATCACGCAGCTCCTCCGAGCCATCAATGCCGCACAGGTAGTGCGCAGGCAGAGAGTCAAGCGGCAGACCCATTGACAGCACCCTCTCTCTCTCGATGTCAATGCTGCTCGTCTGCCTCCGACCGACCACGGAATCCCACCACGGTCCCACCTTCGATGGCTTCTGCCAGTTGGGATTCGACACGGTCCGAGTCCGAGTCCACCATGTACGTCCCGATTCGAGAAGTCTTGACGAGTGTCGCTGGCTTACCTGTCGGGTCGCACAGCAGTACCATACCTGTATCTCGGTACATACATACCTGCCTCATCTGCTCTCCACCCCGCCGTGGCTGCTCACCACCACCCACCAGAGCAGCGTGGTAGTGGTAGTAGTAGTAGTGAGTCCCTCGATGATCATCATCACTCGGTCGTCGTCGTCGTCGTCGACTCCGAGTCACGTCTCCTCGACGTCTGTGGATTCTCCCAGCGCACATCCTTCTTGTTGTCGTTAGTTAATCACGCCGATCGTCTCTTGTCGTTAATCATGATCATGTCAATTGGTCTCACGTCCGTGGTTCATACCGAGTTACCGAACGGCAGTCACAGCACGCAGCGCGCAACGCCCGCCTTGCAAACCTTTCCGATTCCGGAAACGAGTGGTACACATACACACTGGTCACGGCTTGGACCACCCTCGGCGTCGCCCGGATCGCGCGACTGTGAACCGAAAAACCAGAAACGGAAACGGTCGCGCCCCAAGCTGAGTCAGCGACTCCCACCCGCGGGGGGGCGGTGTAAATTTCTCGAGCTAAGTGGCTTTGAGATGATTATACAAGCCGGTTACAAGACGATTCGAGTAATTTATTATACAAAACTAGCACGGGTCAACAAGAGCAAGAAATCATAGCACCGAGTAGACGAATCAGGGTACATCAACTTCGAGTCATGTTCGGAAAGTCTAAACGCCAGGGAGATTCAGAGCAAAGAAATGTAACGCATGAGTGTAACTCATAGCCGTCGTCAAAGCACGTCCAGCATACGTACGCCATCAATCAGCTTGTTCAGTATCATCGGCGTGACCTCCTCTAGTACCTGGACAGTGATAAGACTCTCCGTAGCAACCCTCCTGTATGCAGCCACACCGCCCATGCTTGGTGTAAGCAACAGTGCACCAAACGGTTGTCTCAGTCGAGCAAGCGCTCGGAGGGCTTGCATCTGCTTGTCTGCCTGCGATATAGATGACGGGGGTCGGAGAGAAGCGGCATCGGGAAGGAATGCAGCAGGTCGTCCGCTGAATGGCCGCCCAAGGCGAGCAGCAAGCCATGATACTCGCGATTGCTTGGGTTCCAGGGTGATGTTGGAAGGGCCAGGGGGTGACAGCGACTCGCCTATCGAAGAGGACTGGTCTTCAGCGCCTTCAGGCTCTTCAGGTACTGTCTCCATTAGACTTCCCACAGGCTGTCGGTCGAGAAGAAAGTCAATCCAAGGGTGAATGAGGTAAAGAGAATCCAATCTAGACAGATTATCATTCGTGTTGATCTCCACAATCCCGAGCGCATCTGTTTGTGCACGGAAAACCTGTCTGGAGCTACTCCGAGAACCTGATACAGGCCCAAGTTTGAAGGTGATGCACGGAAGCTTCATCCGTCGTCCTACAAATGATGGTACAGGAAGCTCGAGGAGTCGGTCATACAATTTCATGACCAAGATGGGATTGAGCGAAGAGCCGGCCCCGGCAATCGCGTCCAGTTGAGCACTATTGATGGCTGGTGGAATGTGTCTTGTCAACGACTTGCTGAATACAGCGATATTGGCCGGGAGGCAGCTGTTGAAGCTACCAGATTTCCCAGTCCACGCAAGGATGCTCGTGTCTCCTGAGCTTGGGAGTAGCTGCCCCAAGAGTCGCCCGAGTGCCTTGTTACCCTCTCCATAAACAACCGGTAAGGAGATAGAAAATATCCCAAGGAGTGAGTATGCGGCATCCTCAACAAGCGTCGTCTCTCTCCCAGAAGCTAGGCACAGCTTCTCCCGGATATCGTCTAAACCCGGTCGGAGTGTCATCAAGGCTTGTGCAGAGACACCTGTTGCTTCTTCCATCTCCGAGATAATCTCTGGCGCCTCCTTGTGGTTGGAGATGTCCAGGTTCATGTATGGCTTCCAGTCCTCGGTATAGAATCGGACCACCTTCGAGGCGTGGTATTCCTGGAATGTCCAAGCACGAGTGTTCCAAATACTTTTCACAAGATCACCGCGTCGCGACGGAGAGCGAACACCACGGAGAAAAATGACTGTCAGGGCAGAGCCCTCATACCACTTGAACATGGCAACGAGGGCTTCCTGGAGAACGAAGTGATCCGTTTTGTTTATGCAGCATGTGTCACTCCATGCCCAATTAAACCCAGCATCCCGGACGATCTTGCAGAACATTTGTAGCTTATCGTGCGTGAGAGATTCCTCGAGCTCATACACCACAATGTGTATGACCCTCTCGAACAGAGGTTCATTATCTTCCCACTTATGTGAGAACGTGGCGTAGCGATAGTACTCCGTGACCTCACGCTCGATGCGGGCATGGTCGATGAGTGTCGTCATAGAAGAAATCAATTCCTTAAAAATTGGGAGGGATTCAAATGCAGCAGATTGTTCAGA
This sequence comes from Retiboletus fuscus, assembly GCA_038093795.1. Taxonomy (NCBI): domain Eukaryota; kingdom Fungi; phylum Basidiomycota; class Agaricomycetes; order Boletales; family Boletaceae; genus Retiboletus; species Retiboletus fuscus. Next base: position 15,056 of record JBBPSV010000053.1, read on the forward strand.
TTTATTGTAGAGGCGACCAGAGATCGTGTTGATGAGCATACGTGGCGACTCTCGGATGACATCCTGAATAGTCCTGCGGATCGTCGCCTTGGTTTGTACTGGAATTATATATTCGCGAAGGCGTTCTGTGAGGAAAGGTCAGCAGAACTTTAGTGTAATGTTGACACTCCTCACCACGAATCTCTAGATCAGGTGACTGTGATATCTTCGAGAGCATTGTCTCGAATGCATCTATTGCATTTTCATAGTCACCCGCCTTGTGTAAAGCCGCATGCTTCCTTTCGTAGCCCCACGGAGATGATGGATCGAGCACGATTACCTGCTCATGATATATCGACAAGAACCAACCTGCGAGACAAGGGAACACACCTTGTTCGCATCATTCAATGCATCCTCCCATGAGTCCCCAGCTACGTATGCCTTACTTCGCTTGATGAGTAGACCTTGTGGAGCAGCCGGATGAAGGGACAGTGCCGTTGAATACTGACAGATAGCATCATCGTGCCGTTCCGCTCTCATTGCAGCGTCCCCGAAGTCCATTAGCTTCCCAGAGCAACGGAGTTTGAAATCTAACGTATAACGGTCAGATGAACAACGCCTACACAGCGCGTCAGTCCGCCTACCGAGACCCCACTCTGCTTGGCCATCCTGCACGTTTGTTTGCTCTGCCAATTCGTCCACCATTTGGCGGAAACACTCGCTAGCGTCCATTATGCAGTCGATCGTCTCGAGATGCTCGCATAGGGCCCGATATATCATCGATCTCGGAACCATAAACTTCAAACCAAGAGGGTCAGGCCCACGAGGGATACCAGATCAAAGGGAGATACTCGCAGTGGCAGCGGAAATCAACGCCTCTCTCCACGAACCAGTTACCAATGTCGTTCTTGCCCACTCTCGCAAGAGCGGTGTGGGGGTTGTTGAATCGAGGGTTGTATGAAGCGTTGGCGTTTCATCGTGTCGGGCCGTCTTCGAGGCGGCATCACTGTCGCTATGGGGAGCGGAGAGGCATCGTTGTGTGAAATCTGACAGAAAAGGTTGAGTGCACGGCGGACGAACAGATGGAATATAAACATACCAGAAACCCACTCAGTGATGGGTCCAGTCGTAGGGACCTCTTCGTTAACAACATTTACCATCTCCAATAGAGACTCGCCTGCCTCCTTCATGCGACCCGTCGCATACAGAGTTTCACAAAGACGCTGCCTAATCGTAATCGCGAGATCATCGAACTTCCACCCGGATATCTGTCCAAAACGATGTCCCTTCACAGCACGTCGCGAGATAGCAAGTAGAAGGCTTACCAATGAAATGGAAGTGAGGCGGTGCTGTACGTTGTATCGCATCTTGGTTCTCGCACTCTCGAACGACTGTATTGCACCCTCGTAGTCGCCGTTCCCCATACGCAAGTTTCCAAGGAGAAAATGCATATATGCCTGGTGGAAACGTCACTGGTGACATTCACCGTGCGGTGGCAGGTTCTGCACGTACCTGGACCACAGGACAGATTGAATAGGAGTAGACCTTAGTGATGTCGTCCAAGCGCGATATCGCATCATCGTGTTCTCCAGCCATAAACACGATGATAGCCTATGGAATATGAGTGATTGAAGGACAATCAAGCTTGAAAAGTACCCACCTTGATCAGAAGGAGAAAGGTGACGTGATTTGAACGGCAATGTTCGAACGCAATGTCGCAAGCTCGATATGCCGCGTGCCTTTCCCCAACGCCGACAAGCGCCATGCTCTTTGCAATGTAGCCAAAGACGGATGGCTCGATTTTGATGGACTTGGTGCGAATTAGCATCAGCGTCACCATATGCAAGAGCGGAGCAGCAAACACCTTTTCTGCATCGACGATTGCAGCGTCCCACCGCCGCAAGCGTGATCTGACGAGAGCTCGACAGGCGAGTAGATAAGGGCTCAAATTTTCAGACGTGGGGATTGTTGCGGTCAATGATGTTTCTGCATCTAGGAGGTCATCGTGCTTCCACGAGTCGAGGGCAGCGTCGTGAATCTGAATGTCTGGTTCCTGGAGAGTGGACTGCAGAAGGGGCAGAGAAAGTGAATCCGATGGTCGGAACAAAAACGATGTTGAGGTGCACAATGATCCAACGAGACACAGATGCTTACAGTAAGGCGAGATAAATTCTTGATGGTAACTTGGTGACTGGACCCACTCATTGCGAGGAATTGGCCGTCTGGCGACAACGCGATTGAAGGTATGTATTCAGTGAGTTGGATGAAACCGAGCTGGGAGTGGGTCGCCGTGTCCCAAAACGTGATGGTACGGCTTGTAGAATATGCGATGAATTCCCCGTGCCACGGTAGGGCAATGCACGAGTACAACTCCTCTCCTGCGGGAACTTGAACTGGCCATTCCGAGACCACCGACCCGGTGGAGGCATCAAGTCGTTTGATTTTATTGTCGGATACGACGAAGAGATGGTTGTCGAACCAGAGGAGACCTTTGTTGTAGAACAGGGTGACGTTAATTTTGCAATCCATGAGCAAGCGGCCATCATTGCTGTCCCAGACTCGAACGTTCGGATGAGACGTGCCAGCCGTCGCAATTCGATCACCTCGTGACGAGTATTTCGCTGCTATCACTGCCCTCTTCTCCTCGTGGTGGAGTGGACCAACTACTGGTTTGCGAGTGGTGACGTCCCAGACGGTGGCTCCGTTGCTGCATGCAACGACGAGTCGAGTCGAGTCGGGTGAGAAATCGAGACCGTTGACGTCGCCAACAATCTTCCAGTTCTCAGAGACTTTTTCGTGTGTCTTTGCGTCCCACACGAACAACTCGGGTGAGAAGGACGAACCCGTGGCTGCGATCCACCTGCCATCCTTCGAGACAGCGAGACAGGTGATCTCTGCCATAGTGATTGCTGCTAATTCTCTGCCATCCTCTACTCGCACCACTCGAAGTCCATCCTCGCTGCCGTTCACGAGATACTCTCCATTTGCTGCAAATGTTACGGTTTCACCGCAGTGTGGGCCGGCGGGTCCAATGGGCACAGAACGCTCTTGTCCAACAATGAGATTCAAATACAGTTCCATCTTGTCAGTACGCACCTAACATTGCCGACGCCGTGGTCAATCAGCGACTACTATTCAGCAGAGCGGTGGGGGGGAGTCAATGAACAAGATGCGATCTGTATCCGCATCTGCGCATTGTATACACGTTGCCTTTGCCAAATCTAGACGGGCTCATAGCATCACCTCGTGTCCTCGGGCGCTTGCTCACACCCAGTAGTACTAGTAAGTAAACCAATCCCCGGCTGTGTTTTAGCATGCCCAGATCCATTCCAGCACAAAAACACTGTATCCATGGATATTGAAACCGATAACTCGTCGGGGATAGTGATATTCCGCTCGACGAATCCAAGCTAAAATACTAATTTTCTGACGTGACATCACTGCCCACCACCACTGGCATCTCGTCCATTTTACGGGCTTCGAGGCCAGCCAGGAGAGTGTGTAATGATATCCTCCTTCGCAAAGCAGGTATGGTAGATGGGAGCGATGACATCGACGTCAAAGGGCCGGCCACGCGGATGGGGCTGAGTGATGTCAGACAGAGCGCAAGTCTGGGTAGAAAGTATACCCTGTCATAGTCGCTATTATTCAAATGGAAAAACTCATAGAAGCTCGACGCGAGAAAGTCGGGTGAGGTGCAAGGAATTGAGAACGGTAGTTTGCCAAGGGAGTGGGAGCGAGTATGATGCGGGGCTGTGTCCGTGGGCGCTTCATAGACTTAGATCGCTTGTCATTGTCGGGATTCGGTAACATCCGGACCGTTGCCTCTGGCACCGACTCGGGCTCCAGGCAGTTTGTCACCGGTCACCACTGGCAGCAACTCCTTGAAGCTAGAGATGCAAGACGCTCAACGACTCGAGCTACGTGCGTGGTTTGTCTGTTTCTTTTGCTCGTATAAAGGGATGGGGCCTGTTAGCCAATTCAAATATAGTCATTCGGTTCTCCTCCCACCAAGCATGAGTAACTGAGCTGCAGCTTTGTATCGATACGCGCAGTTTGAAATGCTGCTGGGTCACCATGCCATGATGCAATTCATCCCGGTCAACTTGAAAGCACGACTCCGCTCTAGACCTACAACATGCGCTGAATCTACTTACGCCGCCCTAAAACAACTCGACCGTCATTTCGCCTAGTGGGAACGTGCTCCGTTCATACAGACACAATCACTTCTTCCATCCGTGCCTACTTGGCCGTTTCTGCTAGCACACCTGTCTCATATCCGTACTTCTCGTTCGGCATCCCGTCCACAGCTTCACTCGCCTGTGTGTGCGGTGCCCATGTTGGTCGTGTTTGCCAGTGCTTTCCTCTTGACCGTGTTCTCCCTGTGGGTCTTCACGGCACCGATTCCTTTTTTTAGTGCAGTGTCCACCCCAATGTGCCCAAGTCGATCTATGTGCAACAGACGTTGCAATTCGCTCTCTGAGTAGCTGAACGTACTTCTTCCGGTGCGAACTTCCTTCCCCTCCCGCGCTACCAGTATGTGCGGGCGACGTGGCAGATATGGTCGACTCCTCAACGACCTCGTCCCTACACTGCGAACCCGCTCGCCCTTCCATCCAGAAATACGACGGTCTCATCGGCGTATATAGGACGAGCCGTGTGTTGTGCGTCCCGATCGGCGTCTGCAACTAACACCCACCTCCATGAGCTACATCCTCCGTCTTCACCCATCGTTGTTCCCGGAAGCTCAGACCAATGACAACTTACCAAAGGTGGGATGTGCCAAACGTGCAGCATCAACTCTGTCCGGATCACCTCCAGCTTGAAGGTGATGAACCCCTATCTGGGTGCAAACGATCACGGTCACGAATCATGAAGCACCTCGGATGTGCGCAACTCGTCCACGAGCAAGTGGCCATCACCGTCGTCCCAGACTCGAACGGGATACCAAGCGGCTGTCGTGAGTCGATCGGCAGCCATATAGAAGCACTCTGAATCGGAATCTAAAATGGAGTTGTCTGAATCTGCATGGGGGAATTCATAACAACTACCATGTGCCACCGATCAGGTGCTAAGGTAAGTAGTTGCGAAGAACAACCTTGAAACAAGGCCACACTCGAATGCTATTCCTGAGCGTCGTGCACAAATACTTCGATTCCACTCAGGCGGTGGGAACAAATGTAGACACCAAAATCGAGTCAAAATTCAATGGAATTAAGCTAAGAAAATACTACAACTTTTCAAAGATTAGCCAAATGGGGTGAGCCACTCCATCAAACTCTGCCGCCAGTTGGTATCCACATGCTTAAAGATTGACATTGATGGGCCTGCAGTCAATGCCGACGAGGCCACCCTAAGAATTAGGTTCAGCGATCACCTCACACCATGATCAAGCGAATGATACATACGTTGTAGTTGTTTTGGCAGCAGAGAGGCTGTTGCTGGCAATTGGCGCCAGTGCCTACAATAGGGCTGCAGTCGAGGCCAACGAGCACATCAACACCTGCAAGAACAGTACTGATCAGGCCCCCAAGGCCCACTCCTTTAAGGTCATTCTGTATAGCGGGACTGGTGGACTACAGTAGTAGAGAACATATCATGTTCAGTTTAACATCAAAAAAGCATATCGTGGATTTACCGAGCCAGACTTGTTGCAACAGTTGACTGGGGAAGTGTTGCACTGGGCAGAGACCAGGAGAGAGAAGGGGAGAAAGGCAAAGACACGAGCGAACATGGTGAGGGATTGAGAGTAGCTGATCGCTGATGAGAGCAGATAAGAGGTGTGAGTGTGATTGACCTGCTGGTCAAGGTCGCTCTCCCCCTCTTTTTATACCTGCAGAGTAAGACCCTGTCAGAGGGTTTACGTTCTCTGGAACACAATGACCGTGTCAAACCGGGAATCATTCTTGGCCAGCTTGTTCTGTAAGAAAAACGAGGAGACTGCCGCTCCTCAGCAGCGATCTCAAGTTCTAGCGGGCTTCTGATTGGCTGATGAGTGGAAATCTTATGTAACGTGGAATCCTTACATCGTGTGAACTAAAGCACCATAACCAAACGTAGACTCAGCGAGGTTTTGAAACAGGACGTTCATCGTTCGATGCTTCGTGGTCTGGCCCGGGCAAGACGGCGGGTACTTATGCATGCAAGTTTATATAGCTTACGTTGGTTACGTTGCGAACACAGCCCTGGCCAATGAGTACACATTATTTTTGCCAGGACTCGGAATGGAACGAACTTCGGCTTGACAGACATGCCTGCATTGTGCATCTGTGTGCAGATTTAAAATGACAGACAAAAAGGTTTGCAATGGTATGCTCAACTCGGTATGAATTCGAGGGAGATGCGCCCAGGTCTAAGAGAAGCAGCGAATCGACTGGCTTCCTTGAACCGTGACCGAGCTGGTCCAGCGGGGGAGTTTGAGGGCTCCCGCTGAGCGGAACGACGATTATTATGCCGACCCATCCGCCGGGGAAGAGCTCACGCAATGATGACCTCAGGCAGTTGTCGTTCCGGAAGTTCTAGAAGTTCCACTCTGTTCGGTTCGTGCACCCGCTGTGTGACAGTGCGATGAGTTCAGTCTAGGACCTCGGTCATTGCCAATCTGGTAAAAATTTTCGTTAGTGGTCTTGCGCTTATCGCTGCGGTTGTCCCCTCATGATACTACCAACACACGAAGGCCTGCACATTATCATACACATATGATAACGCCTCGTCAAACGATTTCGCACACCTACTAGTAGACTGCCTACTCGACACCTCAAGGCCTTATCGTCCTGCGCTGACATGCAATATTTGTCCAGAAACACGAACAGGCCGCACCCGCTAATCACGCACCCCAACCACTCGCTGATACGTGCACGGGCGGGCGCGACCCATAACACGGTGTCCGCACTGTCCGGTATCAGAATCACCTAAACATCATCATTTGTATATTGACTAATATTAAATTAATCTCATAGTCAAACAGGTCAAACCAAGTAAAGCCGCAGACCTGTCGATATATCAGAGAAGCAGTCAAAATGAACTGCCACCACTCTGCCGAGCTCGAGTGAGGCAGCTGATTCAAGGCCAATCAATGTGACATGACTTCGAGCCGAATCTTGCAATGCGAGGTAAAATACACTAATCCCAACGCAGACTAATTACTGAGGTTTATTGCATACCCAGGGGAGGATTGAAAGTATATTATGCGTCTCGACGTGCAGCTGGCAGCACCTAGTAACGAGACTAGTCTACTATGAAGGCCGCATAGACTCTTCGGCATTTCTAGAACGCAATGGAAGCTCTGATTGCGTGCCAGGAGGCACTTGAGAGGATTTTGAGCAGCCCCTTCTTGAAACACATTTCTTGGGTCATCGATTCAATGATTGATCTCACTATCAGAATTCGACTGGTATTCCCTTCGGCAATGTTCTACAATAATCGACGTCGGTGGCGGGTTTAGTAGCATCATAATGGTTCGCACTCACGCCCTCAACGACCCTAGTAAGCTGGATTTAGGCAAGAAACGGGACCACACTCCTGGCACTTCCTTCAGCAGCGAGGCGCTCTCGGGATAATATTACATATTGATGGCGTCTTCTACGTCAGATTTGGTGTGCTTCACCTTCTGTTTCACAAATTGGAATCCAGCAGTGTCCAGCAAGCATTGAGATCCTTTCCACGAACATTCCCAACGGGACAGTGCGTTCATCCGGGATCCAGTTGCGCCTGCGTTCACCCGTGATGGGTTCAGCATTGATAGTAGTATAGGGATCTGATCCACCAAAAGGAGGTGAGTTTTGCAGGAATAGTATTTTCAGCATTGCCCCATTACTTCGAATTCGCGGAATGCGGTCAAGGTGGGTGAATAAGGGGTACAGCGGTCTGAAATGTAAGTATTCCGAAGATTGCGATGTTCAATGATATGACACAATTCAAACCAATGCGATGTGCTATGAATTTGAACGCCATCCATTGATGTGGAGTGAACATACAAGACCATCACCCTCTCGACTTCCTTTACATAGTTCTAGTAGTCATAGAAAACTAGCGCCCTAACCTCAATGGATTCTCTACGAGGCGCTCCCTCGGGGCTATTCGGGTCCTGGAACCCGGTATGCGGAGTCAAGATAGCCACGCTTCCGTCCTGCATGGAATCGAAGCTAGACATGTATTAGTCAAAACATTTCCCACCAAGGGGCAGAGAGAGATACATACCATTTAATCAAAACGAATTCATCCGGCTCCATTCCCCTCATGTACTTCCATTTGTGTGCCTCGTTAAACTTGACGCTATATGCCTCTCCCTCATGATCTGGGTAGATAAGCGCAACGGGTATCATATCCTTCTTCACATCTACGCTACGGAAGTCGCAAAGGCCGAGTGGCCAATCGAGCGCGGCGTATGAGATCGGACGCCACAGGTTGATGATCTGAAAACGCCGTTTGAGCAACGCGGGTGCATCAGAAGGGGGAAGGTGGCGGTGAACACGGGTGATGGATGAAGTTGTCGTCTGGTCTACATGCACAAGAGAGACCGGCTGACGCTTCTGTAGACCGTCATCTGCCTCCCCAGGTCGCCGGCGGCGAATTGCTAGCACCCATGCTAGTCAGTGCCATCACAAATAGACGAGACGCCATGTCGAACTCACTGTGGTCAAAGATAACGACATTGCTCGCCCCAGCGATCTTCTTGATAAGCTCGATGCACTCAGGGTAGTACTCTGCTTCGATCTGTTTGCCATCCAGGAAGCGAGTGTGCTTCGAAGCCTCCCTTCCAAACTGGAAACCGGCATTGTCAAGTTTGTATTGGTCCTCGGACCCGCGGACGTTCTCGATATCGACAACACGGCGATCTTTGATCCAGTTGCGACGGAATTTTCTTGTGGAGCTGTCGGATTTGATGTTGATGTGAGCCGAGAGCCATCAGCAGGAGGAAGGAAGTAATTGAGTGAACCGGTCGTCGCATAATTGTTCGAAGACATGATGGCAGGCGCGTCGTAAGAACAATGTTCTACAGGTTACAGAGGCCGTGTCCTCCAGTATATATATACCTGGGATCATGCGACTCGTGAGTTATTAATGGGATATGCCTACTTACTGTTTGGCTCTTGCAACTGGCAATTAGCTTATAAATTTCAATGGATGAGGGAAGGCTTGATGGGAAACGAGATTACCCTGCTTACAGATTGTGTGATCAGATAGCATCTGCCAGCGGAATAGCCGAGGTCCTGACCCTCCATCAGCACTCAAACTAGTCTCCATATGACAATTCCTCCATGGACCCACCAATCAGAGTTGAGACTCGAATGGGCCGCCTTCAGGCGACAACATTACTCGTCTGCTTTTACTGGCTAGTAGGTTTGAGAGACCGCACTGGACAAAACCCCACAAGCAATTTTGCCAGGATGTCTTGCGTTTGGCCCAAAATACCTTTGTTTTGGTGCCTCACTTCCTTAACCAGGGATCGTTTATCAGCCTACCTGGAGTTTGAATTCTGCATGTCGACTAGTCTCGGCACCAGACGTCTACACTTGTTCGAGAATAAGTAGATTGGTCGACAATCGACCAATCGACCAATTTTTCACACCCCGCTCATCCGATTTCCGACGCCTTCATTAGGATCGCCACCAGTAGCGCTTGGTCTGCTCGAATGCAAAAGATCTCATGTCTCACACATCACTACCACGCGCTTCTGGGCCGGCTAGTCGAGAGGGAATCTGTGCTACTTCGCCAAGCGGACGCGGGCTCATCGTATACATCCAGCACGGACGTCATGGTGTCAACCCTGTGAGGTAAGTACGTATACTCCAAGCAGTTTCTCTCATGCTCTACACAAAAATCTCATCCTCCAGTACGAACCCCCAAGATTACTTGCAGCCTTTGACCTGCTGTCTGTGTTCTATGCCTAACGATTCATGGGAAGCAGACATATCTCTGCGGGGAGCGGCGCGCTCATACTACGTCTGGGATGTATACCCCAATGCGTCCGCGCCACCTCTTCCTCCATTACTTATCACCGGTCTGACACCCTACCAAAGGGTGAGTTTGTCCCGTCACAGCGGTCCGGGGGTCCTAGTGGCGAACGGCGGATTCAAACAATGGCCCGAGATCAGCCCGCCAAGCTGAACGCGCTTGGAACGTCACAGCACACACTCACCTTTCTTCAAACTTGACCCATCCAGATCCCTTACCTGCCTGGTCTCCCACACCCGCAGCACCCCGCGCAATGCATACGACGCACATCATCACGGTCTACACCAGTCTAGGTCTTACCCAGAGGGTCCTACCAATATTGCGGAGAGGGCGCGTAGAAGCACGACATCGACGTCAGGCTCGTTCAAGGCACGCAAAGTTCAGAGGACCTGTGAGTACATTTGATTAGCGGGAAGGAGCAGGAGGTTCCAAGCTGTACCACCTCACAAGCGTCACGAGCGAGAAGGAATTCCAGTGACACTGATAAGACATGGTCTCGCAAGCTTCATCGTGGGGCGCAGGCGACGGCGAGCACATTACTGATGTGGTCAGCGATATAATTGATGTTATCGAAATGTATAATGTATACTAGTAGTATTACAAGAGGATTCGAGAAAATTTGTATTGGTCACATTAACAGCGGTTCACCAATGCAAGGACTCGGAATAGTAAATGAACAGGGTACATCAAAGCCACGTTTGGAAGTCTGAAAGCCAGGGAGGGCAAGAAATGTAACGTATGAGTGTAACTGATAGTCGTCGTCAAAGCACGTCCAGTACGCGTACGCCATCAATCAGCTTGTTCAACATCATCGGCGTGATTTCCCCTAGTACCTGGACAGTAATAAGACTCTCCGTAGCAACCCTCCTGTATGCAGCCACACCGCCCAGGTCTGGTGTAAGTAAAAGCGCACCGAATGGTTTTCTCAGTCGGGCAAGCACTTGGAGGGCTTGCATCTGCTTGTCTGCCTGCGATATGGATGACGGGGGTCGGAGAGAAGCTGCATCTAGAAGCCGTGTAGCAGATTGTCCACTAAATGGTAGCCTAAGGCGAGCAGCGAGCCGTGATGCTCGTGATTGCTTGAGTGCTGGTGTGATATTGGAAGGGCCAGGGGATGCTAGCAACTCGCCTATTGAGGAAGACTGGTCCTCAATGCCTTCGGGCATTGTATCCATTGCACTTCCGACAGGCTGTCGGTCGAGAAGAAAGTCAATCCAAGGGTGAATGAGGTGAAGGGAATCCAATCTAGACATATTCTCGTTCGTACTGATCTCCACAATCCCCAGCACAGCTGTTTGTGCACGAAAAACCTGTCCGGACCTACTCCGTGAACCTGATACAGGCCCAAGTTTGAAAGTGATGCATGGAAGCTTCATTCGTCGTCCTGCAAATGATGGTACAGGAAGCTCAAGGAGCCGGTCATACAATTTCGTGACCAAAGTGGGATTGAGTGAAGAGCCGGCGGTAATCATGTCCATTTCAACACCATCGATGGCTGGTGGAATGTGCGTTGCCGCCAACTTGTTGAACATTGTGATGTCGACTGGAAGACAACTGTTGAAGCTACCAGATTTCCCGGTCCATGCGAGGATGCTCGTGTTTCCTGAGCTCGTGAGTAGCTGCCCTAAGAGTCGCCCGAGTGCCTTGTCCCCCTCCCCATATACAACCGGCAAGGAGATGGAAAATATCCCGAGCAGTGAGTATGCTGAATCCTCAACAAGGGTCGTCTCTCGTTGTGAAGCTAGGTACAGCTTCTCCCGAATGTCGTTTAAACCCGGTCGGAGTGCCATCAAGGCTTGTGCGGGGATACCCGTCGCCTCCTCCATCTCCGAGATAATTACAGGTGACTCCTTGTGGTTGGGAATGTCGAGGTTCATGTATGGCTTCCAGTCCTCAGTGTAGAATCGGACTACCCTAGAGGCATGATATTCCTGGAATGTCCAGGCACGAGTGTTCCAAATGCTTCTCACGAGATCGCCGCGCCGCGATGGAGAACGAACACCGCGAAGAAAAATGATCGTCAAGGCAGATCCCTCATACCACTTGAACATGGCTACGAGGGCTTCTTGGAGCACGAAGTGATCCGCTTTATTTATACAGCATGTATCACTCCATGCCCAATTGAACCCAGCATCACGCACAATCTTGCAGAACATTTGGAGCTTATCGTGGGTAAGGGACTCCTCCAGCTCATACACGACAATGTGTATGACCTTCTCGAACAGAGGTTCATTGTCTTCCCACTTGTGTGAGAACGTGGCGTAGTGATAGTACTCCGTGACGTCACGCTCGATGCGAGCGTGGTCGATGTGTGTTGTCATAGAGGAAATCAATTCTTTGAACATCGGCAGGGATTCAAATGCAGCAGATTGTTCTGATTTATTGCACAACCGACCAGAGATGGTGTTGATGAGCACCCGTGGCGAGTCTCGGATGACATCCTGAATAATCCTGCGGATTGTCGCCTTTGTTTGTGCCGGAGTTACATATTCGTGATGGCATTCTGTGAGGAAAGGTCAGCAGAACAACTTTAATATAATGTCGACACCCTCACCGCGAATCTCTAGATCAGGTGACTGTGACATTTTCGAGAGCATCGCCTCGAATGCATCTATTGCATTTTCATAGTCACCCGCCTTGTGTAAAGCCGCATGCTTCCTTTCGTAGCCCCATGGAGATGACGGATCAAGGGCGATCAACTGCTAACGATATATCGACAAGTATTAACCTGCAAAGCAGGGAGGACACACCTTGTTCGCATCATTTAATGCATTTTCCCATGAGCCCCTAGCTACGTACGCCCTACTTCGCTTGATGAGTAGACCTTGTGGTGCAGCTGGATGAAGGGATAGTGCCGCTGAATATTGGCAGATAGCATCCTCATGCCGTTCTGCTCTCATTGCAGCATCCCCGAACTCCATTAGCTTCCCTGAGCAACGAAGTTCGAGGTCTAATGTACAGCACCTATGCGGTATTCGAGACTGCTCACCTAGAACCCATTCAGCCTGTTCATCCTGCACGTTCGTCTGCTCTACTAATTCATCTATCATTTGGCGGCAACACTCGCTAACGTCGATTATGCGGTCGATTGTCTCGAGATGCTCGCATATGGCCCGATATATCATTGATCTCGGAACCATAAACTTCAAACCAAGAGGGTCAGGCACACGAGGGATACCAGACCAAAGGGAGATACTCACAGTAGCAGCGGCAATCAAGGCATCTCGCCACGAGCAAGTCGCCAACGTCGTTCTTGCCCACTCTCGCAAAAGCGGCGTGGGGGTTATTGAATTGAGGGTTGCATGAAGCGTCGGCGCTTCATCGTTCCGGGCTGCCTTCGAGGCTGCATCACCACCGTTTTGGGTAACGGAAAGGCATCGTTGTGTGAAATCTGACAGAAAAGGTTTTAGTGCATGGAGGATGAACAGATGGAACATGGACTTACCAGACACCCACTTGGTAACGGATCCGCTCATATAGACCTCTTCGTTGACGGCATTTACCATCTCCAGAACAGACTCGCTTGCCTCATTTGTGCGACTTGCCGCATACAGGGCTTCACAAAGACGCTGTCTAATCATAATTCTGAGATCATCAAACTTCCACCCGGATATCTGTCAAAGGCAATGACTTGTGTCAACACGTTGCGAGACATTTGGTAGGAAGCTTACCAGTGAGATGGCAAACAAGCGATGCCCCGCACAATACCACATTCTGGCTCGTGCACGCTCGAATGACTGGATCGCATCCTCGTAGTTGCTGCTCTCCATACGTGAGTTTCCAAGGAGAAGATACATATATGCCTGCTGGCAATATTAGCGACAACATTCATCATGTGGTAATGCATTATGTATGTACCTGAACCACATAACACGTCGAGTTGAAGGGGAGCGTAGCGATGAGGTCGTCCATGCGCGATATCGCGTCGTGGTATTCTCCAGCCATAAACACGATGATAGCCTAATCAATATAAACATCTGAGGGAAAATCAAGTTTGAGCACACAGAATACATACCTTGATCAGAAGAAGAAAGCTGACATGAGGCGAATGGAAGTGCTCGAACGCAAGGTCGCACGCCCGATATCCCTTGTGCCTTTCTCCCTTGCCGATGAGTGCAACACTTTTTGCGATGTAGCCAAGGATAGATGGCTGAATTTTGATGGACTTGGTAAGCTAGCGTCAGCTTCAGCGTATGGGTGAGCAGAGAAGACGAAACCTCCTCGGCGTCATCGATCGCAGAGTCCCACTGCCGAAGACGAGCTCGCACGAGAGCTCGACTAGCAAGTAAATAATGGGTTGAATCACGAGACGTGGGTATTGCTGCGGTCAATAACACATCAGCGTCCGCGAGCTGATCATGCTTCCAGGAGTTGAGGGCAGGGTCGTCGATCGGGATATATGGTTCCTGTAAAGTAGGGTGCAGACGAGACAAAGGGATCGAGTCCTACGTAAAGAATGATGGGAACAATAAATTTGTCTAAACAAAACATATCCCATGAGATAAGATACTTACAGTGATGTGGGATAGACTCTTAATGGTGATCTTGCCATCCTTTTCACCAATTGCGAGAAAGTGGTCGTCTGGAGAGAGTGAGATTGAACGTATGTCTTTCCTGTGTGTGATGTGACCAAGCTGGGTGTGTGTCGACATGTCCCAGAACGTGACGGTGTGGTTCGTAGAACATGCGATGAATTGCCCGTGCCGCGGCAGAGCAATGCAGGAGTGGCCATCAGCAGAGGGAATTGGCCATTCCGAGGCTGCTGACCCGGTGGATGCATCGATTTGCTTGATTTTATTTTTCGATACGACAAAGAGGTGGTCGTTGAACCAGAGGAGACCAGTGTTGTATAGCGGAGTGACTTGTACTTCGATATCCACAAGCAAGCGACCATCGTTGTTGTCCCAGACTCGAACGAAATACAGAGTGGCTGTCGCAATTCGATCACCCTGCGGCGAGTATTTCGCTGCTGTCACCCAGCCCTCGTGGTGGAGTGGACCGACCACTAGTTTGCGGGTTGCGATGTCCCAAACGGTGGCTGTGCGGTTATCCGATGCAACGAGGAGTCGAGTCGAGTCGGACGAGAAATCGACACCTTGGATGGCGTCACTCTCCTTGTGCTCAAAGACTTTTTCGTGTGTCTTTGTGTCCCAAATGAACACGTCGCGGTATGTCCCTGCTGCAATCCATCTGCCATCTTTCGAGACAGCGAGACAGTCGATATTTCCCGCCTCCATTGTTGCCATTTCTTTACCGTCCTCTACTCGCAACACTCGAACCCCATCCCAGCTGCCGCTCACGAGATACTCGCCATTTTCCGCAAATGTTACGATTCCACCGTCAACATTGATTTTGACGAACGCAGAACACTCTTGCCAGTGTCTAACATCAGTATCGACGCAGTTCCATCTTGTCAGTACGCACCGGACACTGTCGACTCCGTGATCATCAGCGACTCGCTTCAGCGGAGCGGTGGAGAGGGTCAATGAATAAGATGCGATCTGTACGCCTTCTGCGGCCTGAGACACGTTGCCCTTGCTGGATATAGGCAGCAGGCTGTGGCTTAGGCGCTTGCTTGCAACTAAATCCACCCTGTTCCAACAAGCATGCCTGGATTTGTTGCTGCACAAAAGCACAGACAAGCCGCTACGCATCTCATGACCCGTCACGTGCACACTTCACCGTTAATTAGTGATATCTCCCTCGACCAATCCTGGCTACTAGTAAAATACATATTGTCTGACATGACAGCACTGCCGGCCACTACACTGGAGTCCGTTTTACTTACTGGCTCTTAGGCCAGTCAGGCGAGAGAGCCCATATACTGCTTCGCGAAGCAGATGCGATAGCCAATCGTACGCGCTCTGATGTATGCCATGGTGTTCAGCCTCTCCCCGTTCGCACGGAGCTCACTGGATCGGTCCCATCTCTACGAGGTCAGTATTCCCAACCCGTTTCTTCCATGCTCAACACCCTGCAGAATGAACAAGAACGCCCACGGCCCGACGTCAGGCCCCGAAGTCGAACGCGCTCGGAACGTCGTAACACGCAGTCACCTTTCTTCGAACTTGGCCCATCTTGGGCCCTATCCCTTGCTCGTCCAATCCCCCACGCCCACAGCATCCCCACGGACGGGTACCACGCAACGCGCGACGGTCGCAGTGCGGGCGCGCTCGGCACGTGCCGTTGTACTTTGCCGTTGTCGCGATTCGGCAGGATCCGAGCTATTGCCTCCATGCACGCGCCGGAGCTTGAGTGTATTTAAACCTGCGAGCCGCTTTCCATTGGAGTCCTATTCAAGTTTGAGACTGAGAGAGTCTTTCAAAATTGGAGCCAGCGACGAGTCAAACGTCAAGTAACGGGGACGCGAAACTCCCTGTCGAGCACCCGATACGGCTTTTCGTACTAGTGGTACACGTGACGAACAACATCGGTCCGCCTATGCTAGTGACCCACTGCCAAACGTAGAACGCAAGATGACCGAATACGACGGCATCGCCTGCCTGAACAATCAGATCGTGTCCTTCAAGACTCTCCATCCTACTCCGACACTGCATCCCGTACGTTCATGTACCGTGCACTCGCACAGTCTTCAGGCTCGATTCGGACCTGTCCCAGTCCCTTCCCCACCCGGTATGATCCCCCACACCTATAACATCCCGATGCCCGCACAACACACACAATGTACGTCATTACCATCCGGGTACCACGAATGCGATGCCTACCAACAACACGAAGAGGGCGCGTGAGAGCAGGGTGTCGCCATCAGGCTCTTCTACTGCACGCGCTGCCCAGAAGGTGAATGGATTCGACGGTGAGGAAGACGGAGAGGAGCAAGAGGGTTTGAGCTGTATATATAAGCAGAGTTACAAGATGATTCAAGTAATTTATCACACGAAACCGGCACGAGTCACGATAACAACAATTCACACAGTAGACAAATCTCGAGGCAATCGATTTGAGTATGTTCGGAAAGTCAAAGAGCCACGTAGGGCAAAGAAATGTAACGCATGAGTGTAACTGATAGCCGTCGTCAAAGCACATCCAGTATGCGTACGCAATCAATCAGCTTGTCCAATATCATCGGCGTGATCTCCTCTAGTACCTGGACAGTGATAAGACTCTCTGTAGCAACCCTCCTATATGCAGCCACACCGCCCAGGTCTGGTGTAAGTAAAAGTGCACCGAATGGTTGTCTCAATCGAGCAAGCACACGGAGGGCTCGCATCTCCTTGTCTGCCTGCGATATAGATGATGGGGGTCGGAGTGAAGCTGTATCTATAAGGAATGCAGCAGATCATTAGCTAAACGGCCACCAGGGCAAGCAGCAGGCCATGATGCTCGTGATTGCTCGAGTGACAGTATGATATTGAAAGGGCTAGGGGATGATATCAACTCGCCTATTGAAGAAGAGTGGTCATCAGTACCCCCGGATTCCTCGGGTACTGTCTCCATTAGACTTCCGACAGGCTGTTGGTCAAGGAGAAAGTCAATCCAAGGGTGAATAACGTAAAGTGAATCCAATCTAGACAGATTCTCGTTTGTGTTTATCTCCACAATCCCGAGCGCAGCTGTTTGTGCACGAAAAGTCTGTCCGGACCTGCTCCGAGAAGCTAATATAGGCCCGAGTTTGAAGGTGATACACGGAAGCTTCATCCGTTGTCCTGCGAATAATGGTACAGGAAGTTCAAGGAGTCGGTCATACAATTTCATGACCAACGTGGGATTCAGCAAAGAGCCCGCAGTAATTGTGTCGATTTCAGCACCATTGATGGCTAGTGGAATGTGTGTTGTGAGCAACTTGTTGAACACCGCAATGTGGTCCGGGAGGCAGGTATTGAAGCTACCGGATTTCCCAGTCCATGCGAGGATGCTCGTGTTTCCTGAGCTCGTGAGTAGCTGCCCTAGAAGTCGCCCGAGTGCTTTGTCCCCCTCTCCATATACAACCGGCAAGGAGATGGAAAATATCCCCAGCAGTGAGTATGCTGAATCCTCGACCAGGGTTGTCTCTCGTCGTGAAGCTAGACACAGCTTCTCTCGGATGTCATTTAAACCTGGTCGGAGTGCCATCAGGGCTCGTGTGGAGATACCAGTCACCTCTTCCATCTCCGAGATGATCTCGGGCACCTCCTTGTGGTTGGGACTATCAAGGTTCATGTATAGCTTCCAGTCCTCAGTGTAGAATCGGACTACCCTAGAGGCATGATATTCCTGGAATGTCCAGGCCCGAGTGTTCCAGATGCTTCTCACGAGATCACTGCGTTGCGACGGAGAGCGAATGCCACAGAGAAAAATGATGGTCAAGGCCGATCCCTCATACCACTTGAACATGGCTACGAGGGCTTCTTGGAGCACGAAGTGGTCTGCTTTATTGATGCAGCATGTATCACTCCATGCCCAATTGAATCCAGCATCCCTCACGATCTTGCAGAACATTTGGAGTTTATCATGGGTGAGAGATTCATCGAGGTCGTACACCACAATGTGTATGACCTTCTCGAACAAAGGTTCGTCATCTTCCCACTTGTGCGAGAACATGGTGTAACGATAGTACTCGGTAACTTCTTGTTCAATCCAGGCATGGTCAACATGCATGGTCATGGAAGCCATGAGCTCCGTAAAGACTGCCGATGATTCGAATGCAGCGGCCTGCTGAGATTTGCTGCAGAGACGACCAGAAGTCGTGTTGATGAGCACTCGCGGCGTTTCGCGAATCGCATCCTGGATGGCCCTGCGAATCATTTCTCTCGTCTTGGCATACTGGCTCCACCGCACTACGAGGTATGATCAGTAGATAAACATTGGTGTCAGGTTGTCTCTCTCACCGCGAATTTCCAGATTAGATGAGTGCGACATCTTCAAGAGCGTTGTCTTGAACGCGTCTAACATATCTTCGTGATGATCCGCCCCCTGTGACGCTACCCACTTTCTCTCGTATCCCCATGGAGACAATGGGTCGAGCTTGATCACCTAATTATTCTTCATTATGGACGATGTTGGTGAGGGAAACAGTGAGGTACCTCATTTGCATCATTTAATGTTACGAGTTGACCTGGCCCCGTCCATTTCTTTTCTTTATTTTACTTAGCTTAGTCTCGATGGATCGCTATCCATCTCGTCTGGCCTCACCCAGACTACTCCTGCGCAGCATGTAGGTCGATACTCCCACGGACTGCAGCTTCTTTTCATTTCCGACTAATGACCCCGCTGTCATTGTCGCTTCGGGCCGTTCCGGCCACTTCTTCGTTTCATGATAATCTTTGATAGACAGCTGCTTCTGATCGACACTGATCGACAGATCCGCAGCGGATGTGACTCGTTTCGACTCATCCCGAGTCCCTACGCTTCCCTGAGTCACATCTCCTTTCATCCCGCATCGACCCATCCTTTCTATGGGCTTCCATGACGTTCCATGACTCTCGTATATAAACCGTAGTCTCTACGCCTGTATTCCCTAAGCTAGAGCTACTCAATTCTATCCTTGAGATAACTCCTACGCTCGACCTCCCAAGACAGGGATAAGACTCGTCCTTCCCGGACTCATCGAACCCTTCAACGCTGAGCATGCTCTTCGTGAGCAGATACCTCGCCCGAAGGTCCTTAGTCGTACCGCAGCGTCAAGAACGCTGGTACATCCTTAGTCCCTCGAACCCCTTTGAGTCTGCACTCGACCCTACCCGGGCCAAGCGTAACATTTAACACGTCCTCCCACAAACCCTTCGCTGCACGTGCCTTGCTCCGCTTAACGAACAGGTTTTGCGGGGTAACAGGATCGAGAGACAGTGCAACCGAATATTGGGAGATGGCTTCATCGTGTTGCTGAGCACTCGACGCCATATCCCCAATGTCTTCTAGCTTCCCACAACACCGAGATCTGAAGTCTGACAGAGAATGGTCAGGCAGCCGTCACCCGCTTCATAGGCATGGTCACTCACCCAAAATCCATTTTGCCTGATCGCCCTGTTGCTCCTGCTGTGCCAGTTCATTTTCCATTTCGTGGAAATATTCTGTCGCGACCGCTATACGGTTGACCATTTCGAGGCGCTCGCATAATGCCCGATAAATGGCAAATCTCGGGACCTTGAACTTGAAATCGAAGCAATTTATCTCATAATACATCGCATTAGAGGCATACACTCACACTGCCGGTGGTTCTCATGGCGTTTTTCCATGACCCATCTGCTAACCCTACTTTTGCCCACTCCGTCAATACACTCTCACAACCCCATGAGGACAATGAGTCTAGTGTCACCGCCTGACGATTCTGCGTCGGCAAGACCCATCTACACAAGAGAGAAGTAACGTACTTGATTCGCATCATTTAAAGCATCCTCCCACAATCCTTTCCCTACATATGCCTTGCTTCGTTTAATGAGAATGTCTTGGGGAACGGTAGGATTGAGGGACAGTGCAGCCGAATACTGAGTAATGGCATCGTCATCTCGTTGGACGTCAATTGCGGCATCTCCAAGGCGCGCTAGCTTTTTGACACAGCGCTGCTTGAAGTCTGAAGGAAATTGATTTGACGATGTCTGCAGCGGGGTTGCTGACACCAACCTTGAGACCATTTCGCTTCCTCGCCATGTGTATCCAGCTCCCCTGCGAATCCGCTCACCATCTCTTCGAAACACTCGACTGCGTCCATTACACGGTCAAGCGCCTCAAGATGTTCACATACGGCCCAATAAATCTTGAATCTTGAAACCACAAACTCCAAAGCAAGCTCACGAATGGTACCAGAGTTAAAAGATATACTCACATTCACAGCGGCAGCCAGGGCATCTTTCCACGAGCCGCGAGTCAGTGTTGCTTTTGCCCACACCCTCAACAACGGCGTAGCTTTCCTTGAACTGAGGGTTGCATGAAGCTTTGGTGCTTCCGCGTGTCGGTCTGCCTTTGACGCTGCGCCACCGTCACCATCGGAAGCGGAGAGACAGCGTTGTGTGAAATCTGACAGAGAGTTGGATACATGGCGAACGGACAGGTAGAACACGGACTTACCAGACACCCACTTAGTAATCGATCCGCTTGTATAAATCTCTTCGTTTACAGTATTTACCATCTCCAGTACAGACTCGCCTGCCTCGTCCGTGCGACCCGCCGCATACAGGGCTTCACAAAGACACTGTCTAATCGTAATCCCGAGATCATCAAACTTCCATCCGGATATCTGTTCAAAGTGATGACCCTTGACCTGACATCGCGAGATAGCAAGTAGGAGGCTTACCAATGAAATGGCAATGAGGCGATGCTGTATGTTGTATCGCATGCGGGTTCGCGCACGCTCAAACGACTGTATTGCAGCCTCATAGTCGCTGCTCTTCATACTCAAGTGTCCAAGGAGAAGATATATATATGCCTGCCGGGAACATTAGCCATACTATTCATCGTGTAGTAACTCGTTATGTATGTACCTGAACCACATAACATATTGAGTTGAAGCAAACGGTAGCGATAAGGTCGTCTATGCGCGATATCGCGTCGTCGTGCTCTCCCGCAATGAATACAATGATAGCCTAAGAAAGATGAGCATCTGAGGGAAAGATGCGCACAGTACACACCTTCATCAACAGAAGAAAACTAACGTGAGATGAATGGAAGTGCTCGAACGCGATGTCGCACGCCCGATATCCCTTGAGCCTTTCTCCTTTGCTGACGAGTGCAACACTTTTTGCGATGTACCCAATGACAGATGGCCTAAATTTGATGGACTTGATGTAATTTAGCATCAGCTTGAGCGTATGGGAGAGCAGAGAAGA
This sequence comes from Retiboletus fuscus, assembly GCA_038093795.1. Lineage (NCBI taxonomy): Eukaryota > Fungi > Basidiomycota > Agaricomycetes > Boletales > Boletaceae > Retiboletus > Retiboletus fuscus. The sequence goes on from JBBPSV010000053.1 coordinate 36,751, forward strand.
CGAAACCTCTTTGGCATCATCGATCGCAGAGTCCCACTGTTGTAGACAAACTCGTACAAGAGCCCGACTAGCAAGTACATAATGGGTTGTGTTACGAGACATGGGTATTGCTGCAGTCAATAACGCTTCAGCGTCCCCGAGTTGATCATGCTCCCACGCGTCGAGGGCGGCGTCGTCCATCGGGAAATATGGTTCCTGGAAAGTGGGGTGTAGACGAGACAAAGGGATTGAATCCTACATGAAGAGATGATGAGAACAAGGAAATTGATCAAATACAACATATCCGACGAGACAGAGTACTTACAGTGATAGAAGATAGACTCTTCATGGTGAATTTTCCGTTCATTCCACCAATTGCGAGAAACCGGTCGTCTGGAGAGAGCGCGATTGAACATACATCTTCAGTGTGTTCGATATGACCGAGATAGGTGTGTGTCGACGTGTCCCAAAATGTGATAGTGCGGTTTGTAGAACATGCGATGAATCCCCCATGCTGCGGGAAAACAGTGCACGAGAGGTAGTTGACCTCAGGAATTGGCCATTCGGCGACCACTGACCCGGTACGTCCATTGATTTGCTTGATTTTATTGTTAGATGCGACAAAGAGGTGGTTGTTGAACCAGAGAGGACCATTGTTGTATCCTAGCTCGACTGCCACTGGGATGTTCACGAGTAAGTAGCCATCGTTACCGTCCCAAACTCGAACGGATTTTGAGGTGGCTGTCGCAATTCGATCACCTTGCGGCGAGTATTTTGCTGCTCTCACCCACTGGCCTTCGTGGGGGAGTGGAGCGAGCACCTGTTTACGAGTTGCGATGTCCCAAACGGTTGCTGTACCCGAAGCAGTGACGAGTCGAGTTGCGTCGGGCGAGAAATCGATATCTCGAACACTGTGAATCTCCCTGTGCTCAAAGACTTTTTCGTATGTTATTGCGTCCCACACGAACACCCTGCCCAAGTGTGTCCCTGCCGCGATCCATCTGCCATCCTTCGAGACGGCAAGACGGGTGATATCTTCCGCCTTCATTGTTGCCATTTCTTTGCTGTCCTCTACTTGCAACACTCGAACCCCACCCGAGCTGCCGCTCACGAGATATTCGCCATTTGCCGCAAATGTTATGCTTCCACTGCGAGCGTTGACTTCGATGAGCGGAGAATGCCCTTGTCCAACGATCAGCATCAACGCAGCTCCATCATGCCAGTACGTACCGAACATTTTCGATGCCGTGGTCGGAAACAACTCACTTCAGCAGAGCGGTGGAGAGATTCAATTAATTATTAGCGGGTCTCGAACTTAAACGTGAGCATGAGGGGCAATGCGATGCGTAAACCGGTATTCCGGCTAATATTCAACGCCCGAACCTCCGATTCAGTGACGATAACCTCTCCCATACCGCCGCATCACTCAAACATACTCATTCAACTCTTACGAATAACTGAACTGCAGCTTTGTATAGATATGCACAGTTTGGAATGCTGTTGGCTTACTGTGCCATGATGCAGTTTACCCGGTCAACTTGAAAGCACGACTCCACTCTGGACATGCGCTGAATCTACTTACAACCACCCTAGAACAACTCGTCCGTCGATTCGCCTAGTGGTAACGAGCTCGATTCACATAGATGCAATCACTTCGGTCTCTCCCTTGACTCGTCTTCAGCACCAAACTAAACTTGCCGAAGACCCCCGACGTGTACAAGTCAAACTGTCCACGCTTGTGTCATAATGAACCTATCTGTGCCATGTTCGAGATCGACAAGTTCTCACTGAGCACCGTGTGGATGCTTCGCTTCATCCGTGCCTACTTGGCTGTTTCTGCCACACCCGTCTCTCATCCGTACATCTCATCCAGCATCCCGTCCAGATAATTGCTTCGCTGAGTCCGCTATGTGTGCGATGCCTATATTCGTTACATTCACTAATGGTTCCCTCTTAACCACGTTCTCCCCATGGGTTTTCACGACACCCATCCCTTTCTTCGGTGCACCCTCCACTCCACCACGCCCGAGTCGATCCATTTGTAATTGACATTGCAATGCACTTTCCGTAAGCAGCTGGACGTATCTCTTCCGGTGCGAACATCCTTCCATTACTGTGTTGACGGCTGACGCGGGCGGCGCGGCGGGTGCGATCGGCCTCTCCCCCCTGCACGGCGAACCCACTCACTCTTGCGAGAGATACGGCAGCCTGACCGGTATATATCCGAAAAGCTGCATGTCATGTGTCCCGATCGGCATCTGCAACAACAGTTACATCCTGCTCTTCATCTATCGTCGTTCCGGGAAGCTGGGACTAAGGACTACTCAAGCGCAAGACATGCTGAACGTGCAACATCAACTCTGTCCAGATCACCTCTAGCTTAGAGGTGATGAACCTCTATCCGGGTGCAAAACAATCGGTCATGAATCTCGAAGTGCCTCGGACAGCTGAACCCGTTTACGCACCTCATCCACTTCTAAGTGGGGCACACGACGCTTTGACAGTCAGAGGAGGAGCATGGATAATGCCCCTACAATGATCAACGTTTGTCACAGGTTCGTGGGATCACCTGCATCTTCCTGCAATGCCTTCAACGCAATGGCATCCTGTGTGCAGAAGCTGGCCAGTCCAAGTTTTTGGGCATAGCCAGACCATCGACACAAACTGGTTGTTATAGGTATGCCGTCATCAATCAATGTCATCTTTTCAGCCGCTTCTTGCTTTCCTTGTTGCCGATTGCTGACGAGTTGCCGAGTCCGACAAGTCCGAAGACGATCATGCGCTGTGCGCTGATCGAGCTCAACCGTCGGACCTAGCGGACAGAGGCGAGATGCTTGGCCCAGTAGTATATAACGCCGTAATTACTCGTTCGTTGTCCCCCAGTTCCCTTTTAACTGAGTTAGGACTACCCCAGTCTCTCAGTGTGAACTCTTCTAGTACTAGTGTGACTTCTCCGCTCTCTGCGAGGGCCAGACGTTACACGATGCTTCCTGATCGGATCAGGAAGCGCGATAAGGATCAGACGCAGCAAGGCGAGCGGCGAGATTTAGCAGCGGACGGTTCGAATCGAGAGATGGGCAATTAGCTGACATTTCGTGCTGAGGGAACATGGTATATATACGCTACGAGACAAGTGGCACAGTGGCACTAGAAATGAGAATACAAAGGAAAAGAGACCGACGACGTCATAGATGAAATGAAACCGTGCCTTGTGAAAGCGTGGAGGTGTGAAGAGGTGACGGCGTGAAGGGCCGGAGAGCGAGTCTAGACAGCACGCGTCCTGTGCGTGTCGCCTTCATCGTTGGCGGTATCGCTGACTCCTGTCGGTGAGCAGCGCGAATGGAATCACTACATCGTTCCATCCCATACACACACTGACACACTCTTGAGGCTCGATCCATCCTAGTCCCTTCCCCACCAGATATTACCTACGACACCCTGGTACTCGCGCAACGCATGCGATATGCGTCATTACACCACCGGTCTGGGTACCACGAATAGGATGGGCCTACCAACAACGCGAAAAGGGCGCATGAGAGCGGTGTATCGTCGTCGGGCTCTTTTACTGCATGCGCCACCCAGAGGGCGAAAGGACTCAATGGTAAGGAGGACGGAGAGGAGTAAGCGGGTTTGAGTTGTATATATGAGCAGTGTTACAAGACGATTCGGGGTAATAAAACCAGTACGAGTCGCGATAACAAAAATTCACATTGAATAGACGAATCGCGAGGGTACTAATCAACTTTGAGCCATGTTTGAAATATAGAAAAGTCGGGGGGAGGCGGCAAAGAGATGTAACATATGTCGCGGTATAACTGAAAGCCGTCGTCAAAGCACGTCCAAAATGCGTACGCCGTGACGCTCTTCCTTCGACTCTGATGTATCGAAGCAGTGAACTGTATAACTTCAATAAAAGAGAGTCACAAGATGATTCAAGAAATTTATGAGACAACATGTACAGGGAGCACAAAAACAAGTGTTCCCGCTAGGACGTGTAGTAGACAAGCGTTCTCGAACGTACATCAAAATAATATGCCGAGGTCCAAAAGCTACGCAAGGGAAGATAAATAGGAGTGTCGTGTATCTGGTAGCTGTCATTAAAGCACATCCAGTATGCGTACACCACCAATCAGCTTGCTCAATATCGCCGGTGTGACCTCCTCCACTACCTGGACAGTGATCAGACTCTCTGCAGTAACCCTCCTGTACGCGGCCACACCACCAAGGTTCGGCGTGAGCAACAGTGCACCGAACGGTTGTCTCAGCCGAGCAAGCG
>JBBPSV010000054.1:0-40571 GCA_038093795.1 Retiboletus fuscus
TGTCCGCAAGGTCATCGAGGCGTTCAAAGCGACGAGATAATGAGTTGCCGAAGTTGTTCAACCGAGTTGGCTTGTCGGGATGACCATTGGGGGTGAGAAAGACTGCTTCCTCAGACATGGAAATGGATTTGTCGATGTCCGCGAGGTCGCCGAGACGCTGAAAGCGACCAAATAATGATGTGGCGAGGTTGTTCAACCGACTGGGCTTGTCGGGATGGCCATTGGGTGTCAGACGGACTGCCTCCTCAAACAACGAAATGGACCTGTTCATCTCCGCGAGGTCACCGAGACGCTCAAAGCGACGGGCTAATGATATCCCGAGGCCGGACAACCGAACTGGCTTGCTGGGATGACCATCGGGAGTGAGACGGACTGCTTCCTCTTTCATCGAAATGGACTTGTCGATGTCGGCGAGGTCACCAAGGCGCTCGAAGCGATGCGTTAATGACGTGGCGAGGTTGTTCAACAGAGCTGGCTTGTTGACGTGGCCATCGGGAGCGAGACGGACTGCTTCCTCTTTCACCAAAATGGACTTGTTGATGTCCGCGAGATCACCGAGGCGATCAAAACGACCCAATAACGAGTTCCCGAGGTTGTTGAGCCGAACTGGTTTCTTGGGATGGTCATTGGGAGTGAGACGGACTGCCTCCACAGACATCGAAATAGACTTGTCGATGTCCGCGAGGTCACCGAGCCGTTCAAAACGACGACGTAGTGAGTCCCCGAGGTCGTCGAGCCGAGTTGGCTTGTCAGGATGGTCATTGGGCATAAGGGGAATTGCTTCCTCAAATATCGAAATAGACTTGTCGATGTCCGCGAGGTCACCGAGCCGCTCAAACCGATGAACTAATGAGTCCCCGAGGTCGTTGAGCCGAGCTGGCTTGTCTGGATGGTCATTGGGAGTGAGACGGACTGCTTCCTCATACATCGAAATCGACTTGTCGATGTCCGCGAAGTCACCTAGCCGCTTAAAACGAGTCGATAATGTGTCTCCGAGACTGTTGAGCCGGGTTGGCTTGTCTGGATGGTCATTGGGAGTAAGATGGACTGCCTGCAGAGATATCGAAATAGACTTGTCAATGTCCACTCGGTCACCGAGATGCTCAAAACGACGAAGTAATGAGTCCCCGAGGTCGTCGAGCCGAGCTGGCTTGTCGGGATGGTCATTGGGAATGAGATGGACCGCTTCCTCATACATTGAAATAGATTTGTCGATGTCCGCGAGGTCTCCGAGGCGCTCAAAACGACTCAACAATGAGTCCCCGAGGTCGTTGAACAGAACTTCCTTGTCGGGATCGTCATCGGGAGTAAGATGGACTGCCTCCTCAAACCTCGAAATTGCCTCGTGGATGTCAACAAGGTCGCCGTTTTCGTCGAATCGACACAGCAACAAGCTCCCAAGATAAGCTAGTACTGCAGGCCGGCGAGGATTCGAATCTAGCAGGTGCAGCAACATAGCCCGTGCCCTTGATACTGGTTCCGGATCCTCATCATCAGGATTCGTGCCGTCTGCCTGAGATATCCCAGACCCTATTGCCTGAACTGACACAGAGATCTCAGTCATTCGCAGTCCGAGGCAAGCTGCTTGGTGTCCATAGCTCTCAACTGGGAGGAACTCCGCCATTCTGGAAAGTAAATCCTGCGCTTCCATCCTGTCGGCCTCGTCGCCTCGCCTCTGGAAACGGACTAGAAGCGCCAAGCTGAGATCGAGTACTGTCGCGCACTGATCTGGGTGACTACTAGTGCCAAGCCGGAGTGCGTCCCCATATAATGTGATTGGCACATCCAGATCGACGTAGTGATGATTGGCTTGACAGTAAATGAACTTTGCATTTGCCAAGTTGAATAGTACGGTGGAGTAATTGTGGTGGTTTGGGGGGCACATGCCCCGGACACGCTCGAAGCACTCGATAGCCTCGTCGAGATCCGTTTGGTTCTGGAGCCGACGGTAACGTAGGAGAGCACGATGTCCGTTATCTGTGAGCCGCTCTAACTGGTTCATTGTGCCTGACTCGGGTAGCTATCGTCATATGGTTAGGACGTATCAACGAGACGAAAGGATCGCTCACGTCAAGTTTCGTTGTGGATTCATTGATGTCGCAAATGCGTTGTTCGGCGATGATTCTGACTGACGAACATGACGGCAAAATTTCATCCATCTGGACCTGAAACACGATAGCTACAGGGAGACATCAGAGAGTGGGTATGACAGTGAAGCTACTCGAGTTACTCACGCTGGAGCTTTTGATTCAGATCGAGTATGGCTCCCACGGTAGTCTTGAATTGGCGAAGCAATTCTCCGTTTCCGAACCTTGGCCCGAGCTCGAAGGATGCATAGACGCTGAACGATATAGACGATGATCGTTTCGATGGCCTTGAATCTTATTCAGTAAAGTGTAGCGAAAACGAGGAGTGCAGTGACTCACAGGAGGATCTCTTCATCCCATTCCACCACGTCCTTGCCTACCAATACGGGCTTATTCAAAGTTTTCGTGGTCTTCCCATCGACTTCTATGATGGCGTAGAAACCTGCCGGCACGCGACGGAGGCCAGACACAACATCTGTGACACGGATATCTACACAGGGATGTCAACGATTCCTCCAGTGTGCACCACTTTGACACTTACGAGTTATGAAGACATGTTCGCGTTTGTTCGAACTTTTGCTTCTCAACCGCAGCGTGTTCAGGAAAGAAAAGGATTGGGCGACTTGGGATTGCACTCGTCTGATACGGGTAGAGGATGAATCATGTTCATTCATGAGTACGAAACGAAGTCTGAGCGAAGAAAAGAGCACAGAGGAATTTGGTCACCAAGTTCTGTGGAGATTCTCCGTAGTGGGTTCATAAAGGCGGCACAGGCAGTGCATACAGGATAGAGCGTGTGGGATTCAACGCCACGTAACACGGCAGGTCGGGCCCCGACCCCACGGCCAATGAACACCCAGTGCCGTCAGCACCAGCCCACACATACAAGTTAACGAATAGTGGCGTACGTGGATTCGGGAAATAAAAGCAGCGGTACTCATCGAATGGAGAATCGGAGACCATCCACGTCCCTGCTGTGCGCCGGCGCATTTTAAGGGGAGATCTCCCGGACCGATGCAGCTGCCTCGTCTCGTCGACGGCACCTACAACGCCCTCAGAGCCACTGCGGTACACGTCCTCTCACCTAAATGGCATGAGCGCATGATCGAAGAGATCCAGTAGGTTGCGATCGCCAGCTGAGCCCTGTCGAGTCTCCCTCCAGTGCCGATCCATCCCAATTATACCGCCCTCCGCATCTTGCTACCTGCCCCCCATAATTTATCACGCGCCCGACTTGAACTCGACGAAACTCGGAAATTGTTGGGGGTGACGGAAGAGGATGGAAGACAAAACGCGGAGGGCTTTCGCCTTTGGAACTATAGGTCACATGACTTGTTCACGATCATCCCATTCATTCATTCCACAGCAATACACCGAAATCATCAATGGTGCAGTGATGTCATCTCAAGTTACGGACGACGATGAACATCGACACTGGGTCAACCATGAGGGTCTTTCGGTACGCACAATGTCTTTGGCATCTGGTTGTCGTTAGAGTCATTTTACCTCTAGTCCCTGAACACACCCATCGTAGGAGCAATCTAGGACCACGTGCCGATAAGTCAGAACGTGTCGGTGGGCGAAAGCATCGCATCGTCGTCGTCAACATTCCTACCGTCTTCAAACCATACGGCGTGTGCAGAATCACGGCTTGGCTTTGGCGGGCAATAAACGGGCGCCGGTGCCATCACACAGCGATGCTCGTATGTATCTCTCCCGACAAGATAGAGTCTCCATCGAAGGATGGGTGGGGCTTGGCTACTAATATACAATGACAAGCCCAAACGTCAATATGGTTTGTCGAGCTTTTGGCGTCCAAGAAGCAGTGGCCACTGGCCAGCGATGAGTACTCACGTGATTCCTCCCCGCACTTCAGTCACAAGGCCGTTCTGGGCGGTTCTCAGCGCGCCGGGGCCACGCATCGCAAGCACACCAAATGCATTTTCGAGGCGCTGGGGATGTCGGTCATGAACTCCACTCAGTCAAACCCAGGGCCTGCCAAACAGCGCAAAGGGGGTTAAGACAGTGTCGAATCAGTTGTTATGGTTCCGCCTGTGCAAGAGGGAATGCCCTCATCTGTGGCGTCGTCTCCGGTTCTCGCGAGCATCACCAGTCCCAGTGGCACCTCATCGGCGGCCCTGTTAAAGGGGTTGCCGCCACCAAGTCCCTGTTGCACATTTTGGATGCTCAGGGCCACCCAGTGCGCAATCGCGATCGCAGACAGGAGGGTTTTTGATGATGCCCATCCTAGATGCATTGACGCCACATCTGTAGAGAAAGTCAACGGATGGACATGAAGGCATTCCAAGGTCCAACGTAGACGCCACCGCAACCTCCCCAGTCTATCACCAACAAACCAGGGTTATGTCCCCTTTGAGTCGATCGTCCGAGCGACGTCCAAACGTTCAACACACTATCTCCTACGCAAATGTACCCTTCTAACAGCGGCAAACTTTCATTTCACGATTCCGCTTCCGGTTTAGTATCTACTATGGCCATGAGAGCAAGTGGCCACTCACAGACCAATATTGTGTCTATATGATCCGGCACTCATTATATGACTTGACCAAGATTCATGATCAACAAGAGATGGCAACGCGGAAAACTGGGACACGTTTGTGAAGCAAGGTAGTCGAGTCAGGGTAGGTGCCAAGTTGGGGTTGCGCACAGCAACGACAGTGTCGTTAGTCAGTGGCTCCGCACCATTCTTCAGAATTGAAACGACAATCGAAGAGAAAGAGCTCACGCGTGCAGACAGCCTGATCGACTTTTACCCAACTCGGTCTCTCCTCGAACCACGAAGAACGGACCCGAGCCGACAAGCCGATCTGCGTGAATGAGCCCATCCGCGGGTTGGGGGGGATCTCCCTTTTCTACCGGTTTAAACTCTGCTTGGGTGCAACGGGCGACTCGAGATGCTCGAACAGTCTTGTTTGGGGGTGTATTCGTGCAGGCGGGCGAGGAAGCGGAGTATGGGTTGCCAACGAGACTGAAAAGGACGTAGGGCGAACAATGCCATTGAATCCCTTCTTTTGGGGGATGCAGTAAGGACGCTCGAGGTTCGTCGGGTGATGGCGGTGTATAGTAGGTAAACACGCGTCGCCGTCGGCTGTGCCCTGTTCACACTCGCTGCACGCTAATCCTCGATCCCCTCGGTCTAGGCGCAACCCAGTGGTGGGTTGCTGTCAAACGATGAACCTTGCCACGTCGATGCTCCTATTGATCCACGCTAGCGAGGAGGAACCGTGTTCTATATCTAGCGAGCGAAATAGTGGGCCTAGACTGGAGGTAACGTCCGACTCTGAACCTGGCCCGGGATGTTTGCCTGGACGGTCCTTCAGCCGGCAGGGGAGAGAGAAAGGGAGAGAGAGGACGCACGTCGTGCACGGGTTCTCGCGAACCAGCCAGTTCTTCCGGATCGGTCGAGAGGTACGAGGGACGTGCGAATCGGAGGGAGATGGCGGGGAGCTCGATGGGAGGGCTCTGGCCGTCATAGTGGTAGTATGCGCGCGAGGCGGCGTTTCGGATGTTGAGTCTGGATAAGAGATGGGTGGGGTGGGCGTTGGTTCGGGTGGAACGAACGACAAAAGAAAAAACGAAAGAGACTCACGAGGCGAGGAGTGAGTTGGTGTAGACTGTGCACCGGGTCCGCGGATAAAAGTCGATTGTGCATGCACCAACCAATCGGGGAACATGTATCGATACGGTGCCATTGAGTCCTCAAGAAAAGATGGGACGAAAGTGAGAAGGGCGATGACGTACGGTGCGCTTGGAAGAGGACGATGCTCAAATAAGCGAGGTTTTGCTGTTCGGAGAGATCCTGGCGGGAAAGGTCAGCATCTCAGAACTCGGAGGGCGGTACCGTCAAGACGTACCAGTATGAGTGCGATAATGTCCGCGAGCCTGTGTGATCGACAGGTCAGTGTGAGCCGTCACCATCACCACTTTCTCCTTCCCCTCCCAGCACACGAAGATGGAAAAGAAAAGAAGCAAACTGGACACAAATACGCACGACGTCAATGCGCCCGTGGCGACAGAGAAAATAAGGAGCCGATTCAAGAGGCCATCTATCCGACGCGGCCGATCATGCGGGAGTTCGCGCGTCCAGGACCGAAACTTGTTGAGATGGTACGCCATTGCGCTGGCCGAAAACATATCTCCAGCGATGAAGAGCAGGTTGTTGATTGTGATAAGCACTCTGGAGCTGTCCAGATATGTGACCCACGTCGGATTCAGGACGCTGTGACGTGTCGAGAGAAAGATGAGGGCGATGGGAGGGCGGAGCGGGGTGGGAACGGTTGATCATACCTGAAGACGCTGCAGGAAATACCAATGGCTGGGGGAAAAAGATCGGGGCTGAGCGTGGTTGGATCAGCCGAGGAGTCGCTGCGATACTTGCCTGTTCGTGATATAGAGATCACACACTGTCGAAGATCAAATACCGCCTCGGAAACTGAATCAAGGTTGCATACCATGAGAATGACGATCCACATATTCTTCGTGACTGGACGCAAGTATAGAATCACCTCAAGGTGACAAATAAATAGGTGGACTGACATAACCATATCCGCCAAGTAAAGTATCTGTAAGAACCCAAGGTCGATACGACCCAGGTCTTGGAACGGAACCTAGACTCACAGGTAAATATAGCTATCAATAAGGAACTTGAGATGGATCAGCTCTGCTAACACGCGGTGCCAGTCCGACGGACGGTGCTCACCCCAAGAGTGTACGTCGACTTGGCCACATGATCCATATTACCACATCTTCTCCGCTGGACGCGATGAGAATACTCACCATAGATGACCTGTGTAAAACCTCAGCCTCCAATGCTATACGAGAGTTGAATCAAGATACGAACCACGTCGCCGACTGCAGCGCGCGCACGTTGCCATATTGAGCGATGAGATAGTAGTCCATGACCCACATCGACATGGCAGTATGAGCCGTTTCCAAGACGCTGCGGCGACATGACATGAGCACATACGACCTGCGCGCGATCAGAATGAAAAAAAAAACCTCCCACATTAGAAACGCAACCTAGGACGGTGTCTCGGTCAGCACGTTCTCGAGGACGCATTCTGGCGGCTAGGCGGAAACGACATACCATCGTCTTGAGTCTCCAGCTGTCATGTTCGTACGTCTGAAAGTAAAAGAGGGCTTGCATACAAGTAACCCCGTACAGACTGTGACCGTCCCCAGATGAAAAAAGTGCACTGTGAGAAATGGTCCACGGAACAAAGGAGTGGACGTGCAGTAAACCGAGGAAGGTGCCGACGAGCGAACCTCTCATGAGGGAAGTCGCCAGTGCGCTCTCTGCAGACATGGCGGGACCGTACGAGAAACCAGGCTTGGTGCAGGGCTGGACTAACGGCTAGGGTATACACTGCGACGAAGGACTAGCGTGTCGTTACACGCGGAGACGTAAAAGTAGAACTCGCACTTGGCCCTCACGAGCGCGAGGGGTTTATATACCCGCTGGCGATCATAATTGTTTGCCATGGGCAGATAAGCCGGCGTATCGCCACTGCCAAACGGTGGCAGGGCCCGTCACTCACTGGCAAATCGTTCGGCTATGTCGAGCCTCAGGCTTGCGATCGGCTTTCGAGTGAGAGCTCAGGTCGAAGCTGTGAGGGATTTGCTTGTGGATTCATTGACGAGGACAAGAAACGGTGTGCAGAGTTACTTGCAGTTACTTTCTCGTTGCGTAAAGCGACACCAACCCGATGGCTACGGCTCTCGAGACTCGAGGAGGCCCATCATCGGATTGTATCGAAAAGGAAAAGCTTACGGTTGCCCGCGATGAAACCACCGATGTGACGGCACTCTGTTCAAGTTTGTTTAGTTCGAGGTCAGAGTTGGCAAGGTGACCAACACATGGTCCAGGGTTGGGCGCCAAGCTCGCTTCGAAATTTCTCCGACCTTCAAGTCGCTCTGATGCAGGGCCATTTGGCTCAACGTGGTCCCAGCGCGGAAATTTTACAGTAGAATCAAAATTTACTTTGCTGAAGCGTTTTTCGGTGCAAGTGTACTTACCATGTCATAAACACGGCCTCGAATCCCCCTAGATCGAACAAGTGCCGTCAGCAGCGACTCCGAGACTCCTAGCAATTAGAGAGACTTTCCACTCGATGCCACCTATCAAATCCAATGTCTCCAATTCCTTCCAGTTTTGTCCTGCCACAGACACCTCCAACCTCACACCTTCCACTTCCATTTCCCTCTACGTTCCACGCGACTCGAACGCCATTTCGTGCATCGTGGATTTACCCGTGATGATCGTTTTTCGATCGCTCGCGACGGCTGTTCATAATGGTACCATGCAGCTTGTTCTAGCATTGTCCATGTCCGAACAGCGTCGAACTGAAGCACCAACTTGGCATTCGTTGGTCCCAGGCAGATGCATGGTACCTCAAAGGGCGACCAGTCAAGAAATGAGTATTCATCGCCACAGTAGCACTCGATGGGTGGCTCATCTCGGTGCATCCCCGAGGCCATGACCTTTATTACCATTTGTGAGTCCGCTTCTCTCATGCAACGTGTTGCCGATGATGACGTTGACTATGATTATGTTCGAGGTAGACGACAAACAAGCATCATCATCATCCTCTGTGGTCAGATCACGATCCTTCACACCATCTCCCAGCTCGTCGGTGAATGTCTCTCAACCAACAGTGCCGACATTGACATCTTTGTCCCGTTGTCGATCACGTCCAGGACACGAGTTAGCCGCCTCTCTCGTCTCTCCGTTTGTCAAGTTATTCATCCGTGCTATCCTCTTCCTCTCCCCTCCCCCTCTGCCGTCCTTTTCCACCGTTACTCCACGTCGTCCAGAGGGCTTCGACATCAACCCGCAATTCACCAGCATCACCCCCTTCTTACCTGCCCCCGATGCTGGCGGACTCGACCTCTTACACAAGCCGGCACCCAGCTTGTCTATGGTTGGGCTGTCGATGCAAAGAATGCCGAAGCAAAGGTGATGACGCAGATCCGGGACAAGGATACCACGGTGACATCGACCACGGACTCGAATTATCTCACTAAGGGTAGGTCGTTGGGTGGGGCACGAACGCAAGGGATATGGCGCAGGCGGGTGGGAGGGGGAGGCAGGGCCGAGTCAGATCAGGGGGAGGAGTGCGGCTGCCGTTTTGAGTTCTGGCGTGGGGGCTTCCATTGTGCACGCCATGACACGACCTTTACTCGGACGAGGACCAACGCAAGATCGAGCAGGGTCAGACTTGTGTGCCCCTGTCCGGCTCTGCAACTGGCCTCACGCGTTCCCCCTTGTAGCCATCGTCGCCCAGCAGTTATTGGACCCGACGAGATCGCAACTGACGTACCGCGATCCCTTCCGGCTCGCGTTGACACTCCAACCCGGGTCGCTCGTCGGGCTCTTCCACAACGCCCACCTCTCTGTCTCCAATCCCAACGTGGACTCCGCCGATGCCGACGCCATCGCCAACCCCCCAGACCATACCCATGACCCCGCCCTCTACGCACTCGTCATGGACGACATCTTCCTCCACGAACCGTCCATCGTCTGGAAACGTCTCGAACATGTCAACGGTGGTCGATCGACCTTTGGCGATCTTGATTTTCACCGCGCCGTGCCAGTGGGCAGGGACGTAGCGAGTCAGATGGCCGAGGTGGCACTGAGACGGTTCGAGACGGAGGTAGGATTGTGTCGTGTGGGATGGGGTAGTCGATCCGACCGAGTGTTTTTTTTTTCGTTTCGTTTCGTTTTTGGGTCCTTGTAGTATCCTTTTCCTTTTCTTATGGGATGTACGCTGACATCAGACGTATTGCGACTGGTCCAGCTGTCGCGCGACAACACCACCTGCGCCGTCAACAAGCGCTTAAGCGATGATGCTCCGAGGACGTGCAAGCCGAAAGGCAAGAAGATCAGGGATTGCGTAGTCATGTAGGGGTTTACTTCGGTTTCGATTTACTTTTGCTTGGACGGGTTGTAAGGCACCAACACTCGGTTCAGTGATCGGTTATCGATCAGGTGCGACCACAACCCCGAGCTTTTACTAGCACCCACGCAGCCGTTCCAAACTGGAACCACCTATAGGTATGCCTTTAGGTATCCGTTCCTTTGTTCCGTTGGTCACCTTGACAATGAAGTGATCATTTCGGCATTATCTATGCTGATGAGCCAGGTAGACATTGATGTCCGCCGAAAACCACTCGAAATGAGAATTCGAACTCCTTGATCCCCTGATACCAGCATGCAGTCTCCCATTACATAGGTGCAGACGCGAGATGACGAACAAACGTGCCAAATTTGATTTCAATAACTGCTGTTTTGATAGGGCTCGGCATGGTAGCTTCGAAGGAGAAATTCATGTGATTGAATCACGACGTCGGGAGGACGCAGAATGTGGACCATCCCACCAAGGACACCGGTACAGGAATTCTATAGAAACATCAGTATCTTGATACAATGAACAAGCTCATATATCTACAAATCAACGAGGAGCATAGAAAGGGAGGCGTGTAGGAATGGTTGCCCTCTGAGTCGAACAAAGGGGTATAGAGAGCCGTGTTGAATGTTAACTAACTACCGACCAACGTGGATGAAAGGAATCCAAGACGAGAAAGACGCCCCAGAGTCACGGAGGTGCTGCACAGCATAATGCAACGCTTCTGCAGCCTCCGTGCTGTCGGGAACCTTGCCGTCTCGAAACAGATGCTCGTACACCTTCCGCGTCACTCTCGGTGCATCACGGTCCATTATGGACCACATTGTTGCGATCACCCCTCCATATCCAGCAAGAAGCATCCCGGCAGCGAGATGTACAGACTCTTCCGGCAGATTCACGTCTCCCTGTGCGGTTTGACAGGCAGAGAGAAATGCGAGACCACCTTGAGGGCGTGCTAATCGGATGATGTCCGAAAGCTTCAATCGACGACGGTTTGCAAGGCATAGCCCGCTGTCGAGAGGGTTCTGAGGATCTTGCACGCCATGACAAGCGAAGTGTACCCAGTCAGCATTCTTCATCTTCTCCATCACATCCTCGATGGTGCCATGAGACTCCTGGAGGGTTACGAAATCGGACTTTGCAGACAGTGTCGTGATGAGATCAATTTCATCCTTTACGCATGTGAGGATCATCTGGCCGTCGTTCGGTGGCTGAGGAACAGCAACGAGGCGAATATTGGATGAGGAACCGTTCGAGTCCTTCCGCGCTGATGATGCAAGAGCACTTAGACTGGGTATATAGGAGGATATGGCGAAGTCGGAAAGCTTCGGGCCTGCCCCAGCTGTACTATAGCAACCAGCAGCGTGTATGGGCAGGAAAGCAAACGGCCCAGCCGGACACCAGTAAATATGGGTCAATTTCTCGGTGCCCGATGGCGGAGTCTGAGAACATGTAAATTTCAGTCTGAATGCATTGACTCTGAGAAGTTGTAGACAGACGACGTACCGAAATGCCAAGAGCTTCCAGAACAGGGTTTATGACGTTCCTCCACAGGAACGCCAGAATCCACCGGAACCGGTCGTCAGGCGTGAATCCTTCAGTTCTAACTTTACCTTCCCTGTCACTCCCTTCCATACTATCTCCCATCAATATATCGAGAAAGTGTTGTGATCCGAGATCGTCATCGGAGGTGATGAGTGCCGAAACGTCGTCACGCGAAATAACAGGGTAGTTGCGCTTGAGCAATAAACGGAGCAGGTATTCCACATCTCGATAGCAAATGCCAGGAAGGGGGATGGGTATAACACCCCCCAACTCCGCCATGATGATCAATGCATCACATCGATGTTTGCTAGCATTGAGGTAGACGACTGGTCCAGAGTGTGCCCAGGCAGCCAGTTGCTCAACTGTATTTGGTAGCAAGAACTGATTGAAATCTGGCAAGGACCGTATGTCAGCGAGGAGCTTCTCGCGTCTGAGAGCGAGGTCATGGTGCCTCTGGACTTCCTCCTCCTGCGACCTAGTGGTGTTGATGAAGTCGCTCACTGACCCACGGAATGTAGCACGGTCACGAGAACTGGCATGTTTCAGCTGTTGGGAGATCTGCTGAAATTGATCAGCAAGGTCTGGATGCTTGACACGAAGTTGATCAACTGGAGTGCGCAGCTGCAGGAATTGAGTCCAGACAATGGAACGCCCTTGCTCGAGCCACTCGACAGCCATTTCTGGACAGCCAGCTTCAAGTGCAGTAGCGGCAGCATCTCGTGCTACATAAGCAGCTTGAAGGAGTACATGGTGGCGCTCTGTGAGTGGAAGGCCAAGCCATGCCAACTGCGGAAGAAAGTTGATGGAGGTGGTATACGCGTCAAGGAGAGCCTGAGAGTTTCCTTGGAGCCGTGCAGAGGTAATCCAGCCACGAGCAGCATTAAAGCGGATGGAAGTAGGACCTGTGGAGGCACGACTGGCTAATGAAAAATGCAAGGTGGCGGCAGAGAGGTGCGAAGGGTCATGAGAGGACTCGAAATACTTCGCGAATGCAATCCCAAGGTTGTTCAACACAGCTGCCTTGCTAGGATGGCCATTGGGAGTGAGAGAGACTGCCTCCTTATTCATCGAAATGGACTTTTCCATGTCTACCAGGTCACCGAGGCGCTCAAAGCGACTCAATAATGAGTTCCCGAGGTTGTTCAACAAAGTTGGCTTGTCGGGATGGCCATCGGGTGCGAGAAAGACTGCTTCCTCTTGCATTGAGATAGACTTGTGGATATCCGCGAGGTTACCAAGACGCCCAAAGCGAAGATGTAATGAGGTCCCAAGGCTGTGCAACAGACCTGGCTTGTTGGGATGGCCATCAGGAGTGAGACGGATAGCCTCCTCTGTCATCAAAACGGACTTGTCGATGAGCGCGAGGTGACCGTAACGCTGAAAGCAACAATACAATGAGGTCCCAAGGTTGTTCAACAAAGCTGGCTTGACGGGATGGCTATCGGGAGTGAGATAGACTGCCTGTCCAAACATCAAAATGGACTTGTCAATGTCCGCGACGTCACCGAGACGATCAAAGCGGCGGAATAACGAGTTCCCGAGGTTGTTCAACCAAGCTGACCTGGCGGGATGGCCGTTAGGGGTAATACGGACCGCCTCCTCGAACATTGAAATGGATTTATCGATGTCCGCGAGGTTACCAAGACGGTCAAAGCGACGAAATAACGAGTTTCCAAGATTGGACAACCGAGCTGCCTTGTCTGGATGGCCACTGGGAGTGAGATGGATTGCTTTCTGAAACATCAAAATGGACCTGTCGATGTCTGCGAGATTACCGAGGCGTTCAAACTGACGAAACAATACGCTCCCGAGGCTGTTTAACAGAGCTGGCTTGCCGGGATCGCTATTGGGAGTAAGATGCATAGCCTTCTCAAACATCGAGTTGGACTTGTGGATGTCCATGAGGTCACCGAAACGCTCAAAGCGACGAAACAATGAGTTCCCGAGGTCGGTCAACCGATCTGCTGAATTCTTGGGATGGCCATTGGGAGTAAGACGGACTGCTTCCTCTTTCACTGAAATGGACTTGTCCATGTCCGTGAGGTCACCGAGACGCTCGAAGTGACTCAATAACGAGTTCCCGAGGTTGTGCAACCGACCTGGCTTGTCCGGATGGTCATTGGGAGTGAGGCGGACTGTCTCTTCAAACATAGAAACAGACCTGTTGATGTCCACGAGGTCACCGAGTCGTTCAAAGCGACGAAATAATGAGGCCGCGAGGTTGTTCAACCAAGTTGGCCTGTCGGGATGCAAGTGGCCATCAGGAGTGAGACAAAGTACCTCCTCAAACATCGAAATAGACTTGGTGATGTCCGTGAGGTCACCGGAGCGTTCAAAGCGACGGGTTAATGAGTTTCCGAGGTTGTTGAGCCGAGCTGACTTGTCGGGATGATCATTGGGAGTGAGATTGATTGCCTCCTGCAACATGAAAACAGACTTGTCAATGTCCGCGAAGTCACCAAAATTCTCAAAGCGACTCAATAATGAGTTCCCGAGGTTGTTCAACCAAGCTGGCCTGTCGGGATTGTCACTGGAAGTGAGACGGACTGCCTCTTCTTTCATCAAGAGGGATTTTTCCATGTCCGCGAGCTCACCGAGGCGCTCAGAGCGGCTCGACAATGCATTCCCGAGCTTGAACAACCGACCTGGCGTATCGGGATGACCATTGGGAGTGAGACGGACTGCCTCCTCGAATACCGAAATGGACCTGTTGATGTTCGCGAGGTCACCAAAGTGCTCGAAACGACGAAACAATGCGTTCCCAAGGTTATTCAACAGAGCTGGCTTGTCCGGGTGGTCATTGGGGGGGAGGCGGACTGCCTCCTCTTTCATCGAAATGGACTTGTCCATGCTCGCGAGGTCACCGAGGCACTCAAAACGACCAGCTAACGAGCTCCCGAGTAAGTCCAACATAGCTGGCTTCACGTGATGTCCATCGGGAATGAGTTGCACGGCAAACTCTAACATCGAAATTGCCTCGTTGATATCATCAAGGTTGCCATTATCCTTGAATCGATGGTACAAGAAGCTCCCAAGGCCGGCCAATATTGCGGGCCGGCGAGGATCCCAATCAGGTAAATCCAGTAATGCAGCCCGTGCCTCCCGTATCCGCTCGTTATGTATGCTCTCCTCACGTATCAGCTCCTCATCATCAGGACTCGCGCTCTCTCCCTGAGAGATCCCGGATCCCATCGCCAAAATCAAGAGCCTGAGAGAGATCCCAGTGATCCGTAGTGCGAGTAATGCTGCTTGGCGGGCATGGCTCTCAGCTGGGAAGAATTCCGCCCCTCTGGAGAGTAACTTCATCGCTTCCGTGAAGTCGGCCCCGTCGCCTTGGCTCTGGAAACGGGCCAAAAGAGCAAAACTGAGATCAAGTACTGTCATGCAGTGGTCTGGATGACTACTAGTGCGAAGCCGGAGTGCATCCCGATACAATGTGATCGGGACATCTAGGTCGACGCAGTGATTACCGGCTTGACAGTGAATGAACTTTGCATTTGCCAAGTTGAACAGTACAGTGGGGTAATTGTGGTGGTTTGGGGGGCAAATTTCTTGGACACGCTCGAAGCACGTGATAGCCTCGTTGAGATCCGTTTGGTCCTGGAGCTGGCGGTAACGGAGGAGAGCATGATGTCCATTATCAGTGAGCTGTTCCAGCTGGTTCATTGCGTCTGATTCCAGTATCTATCATCATACGTTTAGGATGCGTCAACAAGATGAATGAATCGCTCACATCAAGGTCCGCTGTAGATTCACTGATGTCGCAAATGCGTCGTTCGACAATGATTCTGACTGACGAACACGAGGGGAAAACCTCGTCCCTCTGACCCAGAAACTTGATAGCTACAAGAAGACGTCAGAGAGCGAGTATGATAGTGGAGCCACTCGAGGTACTCACGCTGGAGTTTTTCATTCCGATCGAGTACATCTCCCACGGTAATCTTGAACTGGCGAAGTAATTCTCCGTTTCCGAACCTTGGTCCGAGCTCGAAGGATGCATAGACCTTGAACGATATGGAGGATGATCGTTCCGATGGCCTTCAGTCTTATTTAGTAAAATGTAGCGAGAATGAGGAGTGCAGTGACTCACAGGAGGATCTCTTCATCCCATTCCACCATGTCCTTGCCTACCGATACGGGCTTATTCAAAGTTTTCGTGGTCTTCCCACTGACTTCTATAACAGTGTAGAAGCCTGCTGGCACGCGACGGAGGCCAGACACAACATCTGTGGCACGGATGTCTGTACAAGGATGTTAATGATCCCTCCAGTGTGCCCCACATTACCACCCACGAGTTATAATGACACGCTCATGTTTGATTGTATCAGACGAGCGCGATTCTGAGTCGTCAGATCCCTTTCCTTCCTGAGCACGTTGTAATTGCGGGACAAAGGCCGGGGTAAGTGGTAAATTGTGTTCACCCATGTGTGCGAAACGCAGTGGGAGAAACGAAAAAGGCACAGGGGAATTTGGTCGAGTTCTGAGTGGGGTTGATAAAGGCAGCGCGGGCAGTGCGGCATACAGGATGGGCGTGTGGGATTCAACGCCAGGTGACACGACAGGTCGGGCCCCGACCCCATGGTGCGCATCTGTAAAGCAGCTGAGGATACTTACTGCCAGTGGTCATACCCAAGTAACACACTTGTGATTGAATGGAATGGTTGGTCGGTGCAACCGGGAATCAAAGGGCCCAAAAGCCGATGTGGTGAGAACAGAGTGGTGCACCTTTCTGTCCTGACTCACTGCCTCGCTGCCCTTCTCATTAGTCTAGTCGTTCTTTTCGCACCCACTCGCCGCTCCCTAGCCTCCATTCACGGCTCTGGCGCCACGCAGCCTCCGCCCGGTGTCCCGAGTGCAGAAGCCCACCAGCCGGGATGCTTACCTTCCCCTCGCAGCCCACACCTTACCCGGCAGGTCCAGGCTTCCGTCCGGACCAGAAAGCGCTAACGCCATTCCCTCCCACTATCCATTTACCCCTTTGTAGTCGTAGTTCACATTGCATGGAAATATGTTACATGCAATCCAACCCGTCTTCCATAGCACAGCGTACCCAGCGACGTCCAAAGACACCAGCACCCGTGGCACACACACAAGTCACCGGATAGTGACGTATGCGGATTTTGGAAATCAGAGCGGCGGTACTCGTCGAGTGACGATCAGACCCCCATAGGAGAGACCTTCCACGTTCCTTCTGCGTGCCGGCTCACTTTACAGTAAGGGGAGATTTCCACCCCGGTGCAGCTACCTTGTTTCGTCGACAGCACCTACAGTACGGCGCGAGTACGATGGCTCTGAGAGCCACAGCGGCACAGGCCCTCGCACCTAAATGGCATGAGCACACAGACGAAGAGATCCAGTCTGCGATCGCGCAGCTGAGCCCTGTTGAGTCCCCCCAGTACCGACGGAAATTTACGTCTTTAGAAGAATAGGCCACATGACGTGTTTAACAACCCATATCTACGGACGGCAATGAAGATTGACATTAGGTCGACCATCAAGAGAGTCTTTCGGTAGGCACAATGTCTTTCGCATCTGGTTGTCGTTGATGTCGTTCTACCTCTGGACCTTGAACACATCCCTCATGGAAGCGACCTAGGACCACGTGCCAATAGGCCAGAATGTGTCAGTGGGCCAGGGCATCGCATCGTTGATGTTGGCATTCCATCTTCGAACCATACGGCACGTGGAGAATCACAACTTCATGTTCTCGCTACCAATATGCATCACTGATTTTGGCGGTCAGTAAAGGAGCACCGGTGCCATCACACAGCGACGCTTGCATGGTGATACCTACGATATCCATGCATGTCTGTCCCAACAAGATAGGGCCTCCATCGATGGATGGGTGGGGCTTGGTTACATGATGACAAGTCCAAACATCCCGTGCCAGTTTGTCCAACCCATGGCATAAAAAAATGACCAGCGACGAGTGCTCGCTTAATTTCTCCTCGTACTTCAGTCACAAAGCCATTTTGGGCGGTTTTCAGCGCACCGGCGGCAGGCACATCACAAGTAAAAAGAACAGTTTTTCGTCGCTTGGCGTATACTCACGAGCTCCACTCAGTCAGCCCCAGAACCTGCCAAACAGCGCGGGGGGTCAAGACAGTGTTGAATCAGTCGTTGATCCTGCCTGTGTAGAAGGGAATACCCTCGTCTGTGGCGTTGCTTCCGATTCTCGCGAGCATCACCAGTCCCAGGGGCACCTCGTCTGGCGGCCTGGCTGTCCCCATCAGTCTGGGCCGAGAATCAAGATGTCACAATGCACTCACCGCAGCTCGTGGATGACAAGCGTCTTCCTCAGGGTGCTTCATTTTGCAACACACATCATGACTTCTGATCCCCGCATTATGATCATCGACCAAGGTCATGACGCCTGTCCGCTCGTCTGCTGACTGGCCCTCGAGTTCGTCTCGGCCGTGCACGGCGAACATATGTTCTTTCGTGAACTGTCGACACCGAGGGAAAGAATGGAGCGAAAGGAAACGCGAGTGCAAGGGGAGCATGTAGTCATTGCCTAGGTGAGATTGAGTCCTGTGAAATGAATTGCCACCACCGATTCCTTCTCGCACACTTTGAATGCTCAGAGCCAGGCAGTGCGCAATCTCGATCACGGACGGACGGGTTTTTCACGACTTCTCTGATGACGCCCGTCCTGGATGCATTGATGCTACGTATGCAGAGAAAGCCGACGGGTGGACATGAAGGCATTCCAAGGTCCAACGTAGACACCACCGCCAACCATCCCCCGTCTATCATCAACAAACCCAGGGTTAGGTCCCCCTTGGGTCGATCGTCCTAGCCACATCCAGATCCTCTACACACCATCTCTTGTGCAAATACACTCCCCTAACAGCCACAAACTTTCGTTTCACGCTTCTGCTTCCAAGTGCAGGGTTGTGTTTAGCGTCTACTATGGCGATGATGATAGCAAGTAGCCGCTCAGAGACCAATATGTGTTCATTCATGACGTCTCGCAACACGTCACTCACGAGAGCCAAGGGATGTGGGAGTACGGCACATTCCTGTCCTACTAGTCACGATTGCGGACCAAGTGAAGAGTGATTCGTGGTCGGATGAAGAAAGCAGACATGCCCTAGAGCATTATCCAAGATACCGTGCGAGTGTGATGGACGGGGTTCGTTGCCCTGAGCATCGTTGCACTGAATGGGGTGAGTGACAAACCCATTGGTGTCGTCACTACCGCCTGCACGAAAACAGTGAATAGTAATTGCAGAAATCACTCGACTCTTCTTCTACGACCCTCTCGCAGCAGACACGGCTGATCTCCCTTCATCTCTTAGTCTGACTGGCTCTCTCCCCTGTGCCTTTCTGTCGGTGCACCAATCGGTCGGGGAACATGCATCGGTACAGCGGCATTGAGCCCTTAAGAAGAATCAATGGGACAAACGTGAAAAAAGAGGTGATGTACGGTGCACTGGGAAGAGGACGACGCTCAAATAGGTGAGGCCTTGCTGTTGGGGGAGCTCCTGGGAGGAAAGGTCGGTGTAGTTGATGACCGTTTGCTGAGCCAGTACGGTGACTTGTCCATCTTTGTGAAGAGAACGGGCCAGATTGATGTGCTGGACATGGATATCGATATCGAACGGTTTGACAGATAGTTCAATGAGCAAGTTAGCAAACGCGTCGAGACAGAGTCATCCATACGGTCAAGGCAAGCGAACGTCACGAGTCGTGCGTTTCCAATGATGATGCTGCCTCCACTGAAAAAGATATAGCAGTGAGAGGCTGTCGTGGTACATTTGCGTTGCAACGATAAGGCAAGGTCTACACAGAACGACAATTCCGTAGAAATCAATCCAACAGACGAATTTGTGTATCCGTGACGAAGCGAACAGTAGTATTTGAAAGACATGCAGGAACAGTTGTTGTCGAGCAGGGCGGTATTGAGAGCTGAGTCGAACATTATCTACCAACATGAATGAAAGGAACCCAAGAGGAGAAAGATGCCCCAGAGTCACGGAGGTGCTGCACAGCATAATGCAGCGCTTCTGCAGCCTCCGTGCTGTCGGGAACCTTGCCGTCTCGAAACAGATGCGCATACACCTTCTGCGTCACTCTCGGTGCATCACGGTCCATTATTGACCACATTGTTGCGATCACCCCTCCATATCCAGCGAGAAGCATCCCGGCCGCGAGATGCACAGACTCTTCCGGCAGATTCACGTCTCCCTGTGCAGTCTGACAAGCAGAGAGAAATGCGAGACCACCTTGAGGGCGTGCTAAACGGATGATGTCCGAAAGCTTCAATCGACGACGGTTTGCAAGACATAGCCCGCTGTCGAGAGGGTTCTGAGGATCTTGTATGCCATGGCATGCGAAATGTACCCAATCAGCATTCTTCATCTTCTCCATCACATCCTCGATGTTACCATGAGACTCCTGGAGGGTTATGAAATCGGACTTTGCAGACAGTGTTGTGATGAGATCAATTTCTTCCTTTACGCATGTGAGGACCATCTGCCCATCGTTCGGTGGCTGAGGAACAGCAACGAGGCGGATATTGGATGAGGAACCATTCGAGCCTCTCTGAGCTGACGGTGCGAGAGCACTAAGACTTGGTATATAGGAAGATATAGCGAAGTCGGAAAGCTTTGGACCCGTCCCAGCTGTACTATAGCAACCGGCAGCGTGTATGGGCAGAAACGCAAAAGGCCCAGTCGGACACCAATAAATATGGGTCATTTTCTCGGCATGAGATGGCGGAGTCTGAAAACATACAAATGTCAGTCAGAAAGTATTGACTCTGAAAAGTTTCAGACAGGCGACATACCGAAATACCAAGAGCCTCCAGAACAGGGTGTACAACGTTCCTCCACAGGAATGCCAGAATCCACCGGAACCGATCGTCAGGCGTGAATCCTTCAGTTCTAACTTTACCTTCCCTGTCACTCCCTTCCGTACTATCTCCCATCAATATATCGAGAAATTGTTGTGATCCGAGATCGTCATCGGAGGTGATGAGTGCCGAAACGTCGTCACGCGAAATAACAGGATAATTGCGCTTGAGCAATAAACGGAGCAGATGTTCCACAGCTGCATAGCTAATACCAGGAAGGGGGATGGGTATAACATCCTGCAACTCCGTCCTGACGATCAATGCATCACATCGATGTTTGCTAGCATTGAGGTAGACGACTGGACCGGAGTGCGCCAAGGCAGCTAGTTCTCTGATGATATTCGGAAGCAAGAATCGGTCAAAACCTGGCAAGGACCGTATATTGGTAAGGAGTTTTTCTCGTCTGAGAGCGAGGTCATGGTGCCTCTGGACGAGCTCCTCCAGCGATCTACTACTGTTGTCGACCAACTCGTTCGTCAACCCGCGAGATGTGGGATGGTCATGAGAACTGGCATGTTCTAGCTGTTGGGAGATCTGCTGAAATTGATCTGCGAGGTCTGGGTGGTCGACACGAAGTTGGTCAACTGGTGTGCGCAGCTGCAGGAATTGACTCCACACAACGGAACGTCCTTGCTCGAGCCACTCAACAGCCATTTCAGGACAACCCACTTCGAGTGCAGCAGCGGCAGCATCTCGTGCTACATCAGCAGCTTCAAGGAGAACTCGGTGGCGCTCTGTGAGTGGAAGGCCAAGCCATGCCAACTGGGGAAGAAGGTTGATAGCTGTAGTATATGCGTGAAGGAGATCCTGGGAGTTGCCTTGGAGGTGTGCAGAGTAAATCCAGCTGCGAGCAGCAAGAAAGCGCATAGAAATAGGACCTATGGAGGCATGACCTGCTGCCGAAAAACGCAAGGTGGCATTAGATAGATGACAAGGATCACGAGAGTGCTCGAAAAGCTTCATGAATGCATTCCCAAGGTTGTTCAATCGAGCTGATTTCTTAGGATGGCTACTGGGAGTGAGAGAGACTGCCTCCTCTTTGATCGAAATGGAGTTGTCCATGTCCATGATGTCACCGAGGCGCTCAAAGCGAGTCGAAAATGAGTTGCCGAGGTTGTTCAACCAACCTGACTTGTCGGGATGGTCGTCAGGAGTGAGACGGACGGCCTCCTCGAACATCGAAATCGACTGGTTGATGTCCGCGATATTACCGAGGCGCTCAAAGCGACTCAACAATGAGTTCCCGAGGTTATTCAACCGAGCTGGCTTGTCAGGATGGCCATTGGGAGTGAGATGAACTGCATCCTCAAACATGGAAATGGACTTTCTGATGTCGACGAGGTCACCGAGGCGCTCAAAGCGACGGAATAACGAGTTTCCGAGATTGTTCAACCGGTCTGGCTTGTCAGGATGCCCATTGGGAGTGAGATGGACAGCCTCCTGTTTCATTGAAATGGACTTGTTGATGTCCGTGAGGTCACCAAGGTGCTCAAAGCGACTCGATAATGAGTTCCCAAGGTTGTTCCACCAAATTGACTTGTTAGGATGGTCATTAGGAGTGAGATGGACCGCGTCCTGAAACATCGAAATGGACTTGTCGATGTCTGCGAGGTCACCGAGGTGCTCAAAGCGACTCAACAATGAGGACGCAAGGTTGTTCAACAAAGCTGGCTTGTTGGGATGGCCATTGGGAATGAGACGGGCTGCCTCCTCGAACATCGAAATGGACTTGTTGATGTCCGCCAGGTTACCGAGGCGCTCAAAGCGACTCGATAATGAGTTTCCAAGGTTGTTGAGCCGAGCTGGCTTGTCGCGATGGTCGTTGGGAGTGAGACGGACTGCTTCCTCTTTCATTGAAATGGACTTGTCGATGTCCACGAGGTCACCGAGGTGCTCAAAGCGACTCAATAATGAATTCCCTAGATTGCTTAACCGAGCTGGCTTGTTGGGATCTCCATTGGGAGTGAGACGGACTGCCTCCTCGAACATTGAAATGGACTTGTCGACGTCCGCTAGGTCACCGAGGTACTTAAAGCGACTCAAACATGAGGACCCAAGGTTGTTTAACAGAGCCGGCCTGTCGAGATGGCCAATGGGTGTGAGATGAACTGCCTCCTCTTTCATCGAAATGGACTTGTCGATGTCCACAAGGTCACCAAAGCGCTCAAAGCGACGAAATAACAAGTTCCCGAGGTTGGTCAGCCGAGCTGGCTTGTCGGGATGGCCATTGGGAGTGAGATGGAGTGCCTCTCCAGACATCGAAATGGACATGGACATGTCTGCGAGGTCACCGAGGTGCTCAAAGCGAAGAAATAATGAAGACCCGAGGTTGTTCAACAGTGCTGGCTTGTTGGGATCGCCATTAAGAGTGAGACGGACCGACTCCTCAAACAACTTGATGGACTTATCGATGTCCGCGAGGTCACCGAGCCGCTTAAAACGATTCGATAATGAGCTCCCGAGGACGTTCAACAAAGCTGGCTTTTCGTGATGTCCATCGGGAATGAGTCGCACGGCATACTCCAACATCGAAATTTCCTCGTGGATGTCAACAAGGTCGCCATTGCCCTCGAATGGACGATATAATGAGCTACCAAGGCCAGCTAGCACCGCAGGTCGGCGAGGATCCCGTTCTGACAAATCCAGCAATATAGCCCGTGTCCTCTGTATCCGCTCCTCATCATCGGGATTCACGCGTTCTTCCCGGGAGATCCTGGACACTATCGCCCGATTCGAGACAGAGATCCCAGCCATCTGCAGCGCTAGCCATGCTGCTCGGTATGCATACCTCTCCACCTGTCTGGAGAGTAAGTCCTTGGCTCTCGCCCCGTCTGCCTTTTCGCCTTGTCTCTGTAAATGGGCCAGAAGAGCGAAACATAGATCGAGTGCTGTCACGCAGTGATCTTGGTGATTACTAGTGCGAAGCTGGAGTGCATCTTGATACAATTTAATGGGCACATCTAGGTCATGGTAATGATTATTGTCTTGACAGTGGATGAACCTCGCAGTGGCCAAGCTAAAAAGTACTGCGGAACGATTGGGGTAGTCTGGGGGGCACATGCCCCGGATACGCTCGAAATGCGTGATGGCTTCGTCGAGATCCCTTGGGTTGTGGAGCTGACCGTAACGTACGAGAGCACGACGTCCTGTATCGGTGAGCTGTGCTAGCCTGTTCATGGCATCTGACTCCGGCAGCTATCGTCATACGGTTAGGATGTGTCAACAACGGGATCAATGCCTTGCTCACCTCCAGTCTTGCTGTGGATTCATTGACGTCGCAGATGTGTCGTTCGGTGATGATTCTCAGTGACAAATGCAATGGCAGATCCTTTTTATCTAGGAACCTGATAGCTACGGGGAGCTGTCAGAGGGTGGGCATGACGGTGGTGAGGCTACTTACGCTGGAGCTCTTCGGTGCCATCGAGTACGTCTCCCACAGTGGTCTTGAATTGATGAAGTAATTCACCGTTTCCGAGCCTTGGTCCGCATTCGAAAGATCCGTAGACGTTGATGTAAATGGCAGACGATCGTTCCGATGGCCTTGTCATGAAGTCATGTTCAGAAGAAGTGACGAAAATCGGTAGGGTAATGACTCACAGGAGGATCTCTTCATCCCATTCCACCACGTCCTTACCTGCCAATATGAACTTATCCGAAGTTTTGGTAGTCTTCCCATCGATTTCTATAGTAGCATAGAAGCATGCCGATGTGCGACGGAGGCCAGACACAATATCCGCAGCACGGATGCCTGCACAGGGATGTCAACGATCTGTCAAGCTTCAAACCTGTTATAGACCACTACGTACGAATTAGGAAGATATATTCGCGTTTTGTTGTATCAGACGAGTGTGATTGCGAATCGTCTGACCTCTTTCCTTCCTGAGCACGTTGCGGTTCCACTGAGGTAGAGAGTGGATTGTGTTTATCCATGAGTAGGAAACGAAGAGGAAAGCGAAGAGCAAGGAGGAGGAATGTGGCCGAGTTCTGAGCGGAGATTCTACTAGCAATGGATTCATAAAGGCTGCGCACAGGATGCAACGTTGTCGTGCACATGTTTGATGGAGGTGGAACCAAGTTCTGCCCAGGGTGTTGGGTATGGGGATTCATTTCGCAGCCTTTCTCCCAGTAACTATGCACGATCAAACTAGGTTGGTTGTGTACGAGGATTCGGGAAATCAGAGCAGCGATCAGACACATTGGAGACCTTCGAGCGCACGTAGGTCTCCACCCGAGGCAGCTGCCTGGTCCGTCTGGTCTATTACCTCCCATCATCTTCGGTGACTACCATTGCTGCTTGGTTTAGATGGCAGCCGAGGCCAAGCAATAAACGGATATCTTCTCAATTTGGCGGGTCTGGACCTCGTTCCGAGGTGAGCTCGCGTCGCGTGACGCACGCACCCTTATCTATTTCTTCTTGCCCCCTTCCCCCGACCAAGATTTCATTTTTTGACCATCTCTGCACGCTGGCCATGGTTGTCAATACAGCCGTGTCACATCATTCTGGACCAAGATTTTTCAATACAAGAAGAGTGTGTCATGACGGGTGTGTTAGATGACGGTATGAAACGAGGTATAAATGGCGCGCGATGAATGTGTCCTATATCTAGCGAGCGAAAAAGTGGACCTAGACTAGAGGTAACGTCCGATTCTGAACTTGGCCCGGCTTGTTTGCCTGGACGGTCCTTCAGCCGACAGAGGAGAGCAAAAAGGACAGAGGACGCACATCGTACACGGTTTCTCGCGTACCAACCTGTTCTACCGCCGGCGGGTCAGTCGAGAGATCAGAGGGATGTGCGAATCGGAGGGAGATGGCCGGGAGGTCAATAGGCGCGCTCAGACCATCTTGTTGGTAATACGCACGCGAGGCGGCGTTTCGGATGTTGAGTCTGGATAAGGAAAGGGGGGTTATTTCGTGTGGGTGCGACGAACGACAAAAGAAACACAAAACGGACTCACGACGCAAGGAGTGAGTTGGTGTAAACTGCAGCGGGTCCGCGGACAAAGGTCGGATCATGCATGTACCAGCCAATCGGGGAACACGGCGCCATTGAGTGCTCCAGAAGGAAATGTGGGACGAAAGTGAAAAGGGACGTGACGTACGGTGCGCTTGGAAGAGGACGATGCTCAAATAGGCGAGGTTTTGCTGTTGGGGGAGCTCCTGGCAAGAAAAGTTGGCGTCTGAGAACTCGGTGGGGCCGTACCGTCAAGGAAAGACGTACCAGTACGAGTGCGATAACGTCCACGAGCCTGTGTGATCAATGCGTCAGTGCGAGCCATCATCACCACCACCACCACCACCACCACCTCCGAGTCCCAGCACACGAAGATGAAAGAAAAGAAGAAAACTGCACGAGTACGCACGACGTCAATGCGCCCGTGGAGACAGCAAAAACAAGGAGGTGATTCAAGACACCATCTATTCAACGCGGCCGATCACGCGGGAGTTCATGCGTCCAGGACCGAAACCTGTTGAGATAGTACGCCATTGTGCTGGCCGAGAGCGTGTCTCCAGCGATGAAGAACATGTCACCGACGATCAACAGCGTTCTGGAGCTGTCCAAATATGCGATCCACGTCGGATGCAAGACACTAGACGTTTTGAGAGGGGGATGGGAGGGCGGGGGGGACGGTTGATCATACCTGAGCACGCTGGAGCAAATACCCATGGCTGGGGGATAAAAAGGACCGGGACTGAGCATGGTCGGATCAGCGAGGAGTTGCTGCAACGCTTGCCTGTTCGTGATATAGAGATCGCACACTGTCGAAGATCAAATACTGCCACGGAAACCGACTCAGCATTGCATACCATGAGAATGACGATCCATTTATTATTCGTGACTGGATAAACGTGTGAGATCACCTCGAGATGACACACAAATGGGTGGGCTGACACAACCATATCCGCCATGTAAAGTATCTGTAAGAAGGCAACGTCGGTACGATCCATATCAAAGGAACTTGATCTGGGCTCACAAGTAGACATAGCTATCGATCAGGAGCTTGAATGGATCAACTATGCTAGTGTGCGGTGCCAAACAGACGGATGGTGCTCACCCCGAGAATGTACGTCGACTTGGCCACAAAATCTATATCACCGGATCTTCTCAGATGGACAGAAGGCTTACCGTAGATGACCTACGTAAAACCTCAGCGTCAAACGCCACACAAGAGTTGAACTGAGACACGAACCACGTTGCCGACTGCAATGCACGCACGTTTCCATATTGAGCAATGAGATAGTGGTCCATGACCCACATCGACATGGCAGTATGAGCCGTCTCAAGGACGCTGAGATAACACGACGTGAGTAGCTACGATCTGTGTGCGATCAAAATGAACAAGCGCCCCACATTAGCAATGAGACCTAGGACGGTGTGGAGGTCAGCACGTCGCCGAGGACGCATTCCAGCTGCCAGGCGAAAAGGATATACCATTGTCTTGAGTCTCCAACTGTCATGTTCGTATGTCTGGAAGTAAAAGAGGGCTTGCATACAAGTAACCCCATATAGGCTGTGACAGTCCCGGCAAAAAAAGTGCGCTGTAGGGGATGGGCTGCGGATGGAGCGAAGGAGTGGACATACACTAAACTGAGGAAGGTGCCGACGAGCGAGCCTCTCATGAGGGAAATCGCCAACGCACTCTCTGCAGACATGGCAGGACGCTACGAGAAACTGGGCTTGGTGCGGGGCTAGTGGCCAGAGCACACACCGATGAAGGACGAGCGTGCTGTTACACCCCTGCCAGTGCAGTGGAAGTGGTACACGCAGAGGCGTAAAAGTAGAATTCAAAGATGGCCTCACGAGCACGAAGGGATCATATGTGCCCACCCTCGATCATACGTTTGCCAACGGCGGATAAGCCGGCCGATCGCCACCGCCAGAAAGTGGCGGGACCTGTCAGGCTTGCCATCGGCCTTCGCGTGAGAGCTGTGAGGGATTCGCTGGGTAATTCATTGCCAAGGTAGACATCCGAGGACAAGTAATGGTGTGCAGAGTCACTGCTTCCGTGCTTCGTTGCATGAAGCGGCATTAAAGAAGGCACCCTCGTAAACTGTGCAAAATGAGCAACAGGCATTCCGAGAGGATGCTCTGCCGGGAATCCTTGGTCACCGAAGGACAACCTCTTGAAGGCTTGACTATCAGCTCAAGACACCCCTTGATAGAGTACGTGACTTGTCACCTCGGAACTCAGCACCGCCAAGCATTCTATCTGAGTGCGTTGCAAGTTGCCCACCCTTCGAAAGCATGCCCTTCTGAATCTCCTGAAGTCAGAATTTTCACCAGTATCCCTTTCGCCTTGAGTGCGTGGAAATAGCTTTTCCCCTGCGTTGGCGGCATGCGAAGGTTGCTTTTGCCGAGGGGAAGAAGCCTCGGACGTCACACGTCACGCCTGCTCGGGGTTCATGAACTTTTAACTTTTGAGCGCGTCCGCATGTTGACTATAGCCCTCGGGGAGGCCCATCGTCAAATTGTATATACAGTACCTGCCAGTGGAGGAGGGAAAAGCTTATGGTTGCCTGTGACGCAACCACCGACAACAGCACTCCTGGTGTTTGTTTTAGTTCGAGGCCAGAGTTGGCGAGGTGACCAACACATGCCACCGTGACCAGTCGATTGGGGGTAAGTACATGTCATATTTGCAAACGGAATGTCTGGTGGAACTGCAATTCCGGGTTGGGGATTCCAGGCTGTGCGCGGCGCTCTGAGTCACCTTCAAGTTGTCAGACATGCAGCCAAGTTTAGGTCCAAGGCCACACCGTTACCAACGACTGGAACACGGAGGCACCTCAATCAAGCATTGTTTTTTGGTGCAGGTATCTCACTAGACCATGTCATGACAGCAATGCCGACAGATTCAGAATGGCGCTTGGTCTTCGAACACCCCTAGATCGAACAAGTGCCCCGAAGTCCCCGTCATCATTACTGTGACTCAAGCATGGTGAGTGCCTCCTTTATTCACCAATGAAGCGTCTCATTCTTGCTCTCAGGCTACAGCCGGATCTTCCAGGGCTCCTTACATCCAATGTCTCCTGTCCTCTCCAGTTTTGTCCCACGACAGACACCTCCAACATCACAGCTTCTGCTTCTATCTTTCTCTACATCGCAACATTCACTCGCTGTCTCTGACGTTCGACCTTAACCCGACTTAGACACCATCTCGTGCCATCTGTGGCTTTACCCATGATGATTGCTTTTCGATCGCATGCGACAACTGTTAGCGATAGTGCCATGTAGCTTGTCTTGGTATCGTCCAACATGGAGAGATACCCAAATTCTGGAAGTGTTGGGTATGTGATCCCACAGCGGAGGTTGATAAAGAGCAGGTGGTCATGATTCAAGAAAGGATACTATGCGCATTAAGGCTTGGCACCCAATGGACCAGGACTGATGCTGGGACTGAGTTCCCCTCAACGATGGAGGCGCAGTGGCTGTTGGCCTATCCGTTTGTGATCTTGGTAGTCTGTCGTGGTGAGTCTTCATCCTAGCCTTCCTGCCTCGCCTGGAGCAGCTCACCTCACCTGTCCTTCTCCAGCATCACGACTTCCGCTTGCATCTCCCTCTACATCGCAATATTAATATCTGCTCACTCTTTCCATGACGTACCACCACACCAGACTCGGAGGTCATCTCGTGCATCCATGGATTTACTTACCTATGTTGATGGTTTTCCGATCGTGGCCCTGACATTAACATCTCTGCCGAGTTGCCAATCACGCCCAGTACCATGACTTAGTTGCCTCTCGCGTCCCTCTATATATATCAAGTTGTTCATTTGTGCTATCCTCTCCCTCAGCCCGTCCCCTCCACTGTTGCCCCGCGTCATCCAGAGGGCCTCGACCTCAACATTCAACCTGCAATTCACCAGCATCACTGCCTTCTTACTCGCCTCCGATGCGCGAACTCAACCTCTTTGCACAAACTGCCATGTAGCTTGTCCATGGTTGGTCTGGATCGAGAGAACCCCGAAGGGGAGGTGCTGATGCACATCCAGGACTATGATACCGTGGTGACATCACAGACTCGGATTATCTCACTAAGGGCAGGTCGTTGGGCAGGGCACGAACACGGGGGGTATGGCACAGGCGAGGGGGGGAGGTAGGGCCCAGTCGGATTGGAGGGAGAAGTGCAGCTACGGTTTAGAGTTCCGGCATGGGACTTTCCATTGTGCGTGCCATGACCCGACCTATTACTTGGACGAGGACTGACGCAAGATCGAGCAGGGTCAGTCTTGTGCGCCACCTATGTCATAAGCTTCTCGACGGGCTGCGAGTGAGAGCTCAAGTCGAAGCTGTGAAGGATTCATGCGTGAATTCATGGGGAGAAATTCATGCATGATTTAATTACGTTGAGAGGAGGCAGGATATGGTCCATCCCACAGGGGGATAGATGTCCTGTAGTTCTACGGTACAGGAATTCTATAGAAACATCAGTACACAACGGACAAGCTCATATAGTACCTACGAATCAAGGAGTAGCAAATAAAGGGAGGCATATATGCGGAAATGGTTGTCCTCAGTCAAAAAAGGTGATATAGAGAGCCACATTGAATATCAACTACCGACCGACATGAATAAAAGGAACCCAAGATGAGAATGACGCCCCAGAGTCACGGAGATGCTCAACAGCATAATGCAACGCTTCTGCAGCCTCCGTGCTGTCGGGAACCTTGCCGTCTCGAAACAGATGCGCATACACCTTCTGCGTCACTCTCGGTGCATCACGGTCCATTATTGACCACATTGTTGCGATCACCCCTCCATATCCAGCGAGAAGCATCCCGGCCGCGAGATGCACAGACTCTTCCGGCAGATTCACGTCTCCCTGTGCAGTCTGACAAGCAGAGAGAAATGCGAGACCACCTTGAGGGCGTGCTAATTGGATGATGTCCGAAAGCTTCAAACGGCAACGGTTCGCAAGGCAAAGTCCACTGTCAAGCGGGTTCTGAGGGTCTTGTACGCCGTGACATGCGAAGTGTACCCAATCAGCATTTTTCATCTTCTCCATCACATCCTTGATGGTACCATGAGACTCCTGGAAGGTTACGAAATCGGACTTGGCGGACAGTGCTTCGATGAGATCGATTTCATCCTGTACACATGTGAGGATCATCTGGCCATCGTTTGGCGGCTGAGGAACAGCAACGAGGCGGATATTGGACGAGGAACCGTTCGAGTCTTTCCGAGCTGATGGTGTGAGAGCACTAAGACTTGGAATATAGGATGATATGGCGAAGTCAGAAAGCTTTGGACCTGCCCCAGCTGTGCCATAGCAACCGGCAGCGTGTATTGGCAGAAACGCAAAAGGCCCTGTCGGACACCAGTAAATATGGGTCATTTTCTCGGCACGAGATTGCAAAGTCTGAGAACATACAAACGTTAATCAGAAAGTATTGACTCTAAAAAGTTTCAGACAGACGACATACCGAAATACCAAGGGCCTCCAGAACAGGGCTCATAACGTTCCTCCACAGGAATGCGAGAATCCACCGGAATCGGTCGTCAGGTGTGAATCCTTCAGTTCTAAGTGAGCCTTCCCTGTCACTCCCCTCCATACTATCCCCCATCAGCATGTCGAGAAAGTGTTGTGATGCGACATCGTCATCGGAGGTGATGAGCGCCGAAATGTCGTCACGCGACATAACAGGATAGTTGCGCTTGAGCAATACATGGAGCAGATATTCCACATCTCGATAGCTAATACCAGGAAGGGGGATGGGTATAACATCCCCCAACTCCGCCATGACAATCAATGCATCACATCGTTGTTTGCTAGCATTGAGGTAGACGACTGGTCCAGAGTGTGCCAAGGCGGCTAGTTGCTCGATTGTATCCGGGAGCAAAAATCGGTCGAAACCTGGCCAGGACCGTATGTCGGCGAGGAGCTTTTCTCGTTTGAGAGCGAGGTCATGGTGCCTCTGAACTTCCTCCTCCAGGGATCTAGTGTTGTCGACCAAGCCACTCGCTAACCTGTGGGATGTGGGATGGTCACGAGAACTCGCATGTTCCAACTGTTGGGAGATCTGCTGAAACTCATCAGCAAGATCTGGATGATCGACACGAAGCTCATCGACTGGGGTGCGCAGCTGCAGGAATTGACTCCAGACAATGGACCGTCCCTGCTCCAACCACTCGACAGCCATTTCGGGACAACCAGCGTCAAGTGCAGCGGCAGCGGCATCTCGTACTACATCAGCAGCTTCGAGGAGTACACGGTGACGTTCTGTGAGGGGAAGCCCAAGCCATGCTAACTGCGGCACAAGGGTAATGGAGGTGGTATGTGCATCAAGGAGAGCCTGGGAGTTGCCTTGGAGCCGTGCGGAGTAAGTCCAGCCGCGAGCAGCACGAAAGCGGACGGAAGTAGGACCTGTAGAGGCACGACTGGCCACTGAATAATGTAAGATGGCAGCAGAGAGATGAGAAGGATCATGAGAGTGCTCAAAATACTTTAGGAATACATTCCCAAGGTTGTTCAAAAGAGCTCCCTTGTCAGGATGGCTATTGGGAGTGACAAAGACTGCCTCCTCATATATCGAAATGGACTTGTCCATGTCGGCGAGGTCACCGAGGTGCTCAAAGCGACTCAGTATTGAGTTCCCGAGGTTGTTCAACCA
Source organism: Retiboletus fuscus (assembly GCA_038093795.1). Classification (NCBI taxonomy): domain Eukaryota; kingdom Fungi; phylum Basidiomycota; class Agaricomycetes; order Boletales; family Boletaceae; genus Retiboletus; species Retiboletus fuscus. The sequence continues at coordinate 32,025 of JBBPSV010000054.1, forward strand.
AGATGCCTTGTCGGGATGGCCATCGGGAGTGAGCCGGACTGCCTCCTCACACATTGAAATGGACTTGTCGATGTGCGCGGGGTCGCCGAGGCGTTTAAAGCGCTTCCATAATGAGATCCCCAGGTTCGACAACCGAATTGCCTTGTTAGGATGGCCGTTGGGAATGAGACGGACTGCCTCCTCAAATTTCAAATTCGACTTGTCTATGTCCGCAAGGTCACCGAGGCGCTCAAAGCGACGAAAGAATGACTTCCCAAGGTTGTTCAACAGGGATTGCTTATCGGGACGGCCATTTGGAGTGAGATAGACAGCCTCCTCTTGAACCAAAATGGACCTGTTGATGTCCGCGAGGTCACCGAGGTGCTCAAAGCGACGAGTTAATGAGATCCCGAGATTGTTCAACCAAGCTGCCTTGTTGGGATGGTCATTGGGAGTGAGACGGACCGCCTCCTCGTGCATTGAAATACACCTGTCAATGTCCGCAAGCTCCCCGAGGCGCGAAAAGCGACGAGATAACGACACTCCGAGGTAGATCAACCGACCTGGCTTGTCAGGATGGCCATCGGGTGTGAGACGCACTGCCTCCTCTTTCATCGAAATGGAGTTGTCGATGTCCGCGAGGTCACCGAAACGCTCAAAGCGACGAAATAATGACTGCCCGAGGTTGTTCATCAGAGTTGCCTTGTTGGGATGGCCATCGGGAGTGAGACAGACTGCCTCCTCTTGCATCGAAATAGACTTGGCGATGTCCCCAAGTTCACCAAGTCGGTCAAAGCGACACAATAACGAGTGTCCGAGGTTGTTCAACCAAGTTGGCTTGTCAGCATGGCCATTGGGAGTGAGTTGGAGTACCTTCTCATGTACTGAAATGGACTTGTCGATGTCCGCGAGGTCACCGAGATGCTGAAAGCGGTCAGATAATGAGTTTCCGAGGTTGGATAACCGAGCTGCCGTGTCGGGATGGCCATCGGAGGTGAGATGGACTGCCTGCTCGCAGATCGAAATGGACTTGTCGATGTCGGCGAGGTCACCGAGACGCTCAAAGCGATGGAATAATGACTTTCCAAGGTTATTCAACGAAGCTGGCATGTCAGGGCGGCCATTGAGAGTGAGACAAACAGCCTCCTCTTGCATCGAAATAGACTTTTCGGCGTCCCCGAGACGCTCAAAGCGACCAAATAATGGCTCGGAGTTCCCGGGGTTGTTCAACCGACCTCGGTTAGCGGGATGGCCGTTGGGGATGAGACAGACCACCTGTTCGAACATCGAAATGGACTTGTCGATGTCCGCGAGGTCACCGAGGCGCTCAAAGCGATTCAATAATGACTTCCCGAGGTTGGACAAATAAGCTGTCTTGTCCGGATGGCCATTGGGAGTGAGACGGAGTGTTTCCTCATATATTGAAATGGACTTGTCGATGTCCGCGAGGTCAGCAAGGCGCTGAAAGCGACGAAATAATGTGTTCCCGAGTGTGTTTAACCGACTTGGCTTGGCGGGATGGCTGTCGGGAGTGAGACGGACTGTTTCCTCAAACACAGAAATGGATTTGTCTATGTCCGCGAGGTCACCGAGGCGCTCAAAACGACGAGATGACGAGCTCCCAAGGACATCCAATACAACTGGCTTCATGTGATGTCCATCGGGAGTGAGTTGTACGACATACTCCAACAGCGAAATTGCGTCATGGATGTCAACAAGATGCCCAGTGCCCTCGAATCGACGATACAAGAAGCACCCAAGGCCAGCTAGTATTGCAGGCCGGCGAGGATCCCAATGAGGCAAATCCAGCAATACAGCCCGCGCCGCCCGTGTCCGCACCGCATCATCAGAATTCGCGCGCTCTTCCCATGTGATCCCGGACAACATCAAGACGGAGATCTCAGTCATCTGCAGTGCGACCCATGCTGCTCGGTATGCATACCTCTCCACCTGTCTGGAGAGTAAGTCCTTGGCTCTCGCTCCGTCTGCCTTTTCGCCTTGTCTCTGTAAATGGGCCAGAAGAGCGAAACATAGATCGAGTGCTGTCACGCAGTGATCTCGGTGACTACTAGCGCGGAGCTGGAGTGCATCTTGATACAATTTAATGGGCACATCTAGGTCATGGTAATGATTATTGTCTTGACAGTGGATGAACCTCGCAGTGGCCAAGCTATAAAGTACTGTGGAGCGATTGGGGTGGTCTGGGGGGCACGTACTCCGGATGCGCTCGAAATGCGTGATGGCTTCGTCGAGATCCCTTGGGTTGTGGAGCTGGCAGTAACGTACGAGAGCACGATGTCCGGTATCGGTGAACTGTGCTAGTATATGCATGGTGCCTGACTCCGACAGCTATCGTCATACAGTTAGGACGCGTCAACGACGAGATCAACGGTTTGCTCACCTCCAGTCTTGCTGTGGGTTCATTCACGTCGCAAATGCGTCTTTCGGTGATGATTCTCAGCGACAAACGCGATGGCAGATCCTTTTTATCTAGGAGCCTGTTAGCTACCACGAAGTGTCAAAGGATGGGTACAACGGTGGTGAAGCTACTCACGCTGGAGCTCTTCGTTGTGATCGAGCACCTCTCCCACAGTAGTCTTGAATTGGTGAAGTAATTCACTATCTCCGAGCCTTGGTCCAAGTTCGAAGGATGCGTAGACTTTGATGGAAATAGTAGATGATTGTTCCGATGGCCTTGAATCTTATTCAGTAACAAATAGCGAAGATGAGGAAGACAATGACTCACAGTAGGATCTCTTCATCCCATTCCACCATGTCCTTGCCTCCCAATCCAGGCTTATTCAAAGTTTTCGTGGTCTTCTCATCGACTTCTATGATAGCGTAGAAGCCTATTGGCACGCGACGGAGGCCAGACACAATATCTGCGGCACGGATATCTGCACAGGGATGTTAACAATTCCTCCAGTGCCACACATTACGACTTACGAGTTATGAAGACATGTTCGCGTTTGTTTGTATCAGAGGAGTGCAATTCCGAGTTGTCTGACCTCATTCTCTCCTGAGCACGTCGTGGTTGCGGGACAAAAGCTGGGGCAGGGGATGGATTGTATTCATTCATGAATGCGAAACGATGTCGGAAAGAAGAAAAGGGCTCAAGAATTTGGTCGAGTTCTGAGCGGAGATTCTGCGCGACCAGTGCATACAGGATGGAGCATATTGGGATTCACCACCAGATGCCAGGCCGCCTAGGCTTCCCTACGTCACTGCCAACGAGCCACTGGCAGTGCCACCAGCACCAGTGCGCACACACAAGTCACCGGATAGTGGCGTACCAGTACGCCGACTTGGGAAATCAGAGCGGCAGTACTATAAGTATACTGCCCTCCGCACCTGGTTATCCGCCCCTCATAATTTATCATGCGACCTACTTGAACTCAATGCTCAGGAACTCTCGGAGGAGACGCAAAAGGGGTGGCAACTTCAAGTTGCAAGACGCGCAGACCGTGTAGATGCAACGACTTTCGTCCGACTTTGGGACAGGTCACATAGGTCACATGATGTGTTTTACAATCCATCTTTCTGGACGGCGGACACTGACATCGGGTCGAGCGTGATGCCGAGAGTCCGAGTCGGTACGCACAATATCTTTTGACCATCTGGTTGTCGTTGACGTCGTCTTGCCTCTAGTCCTTGAACACTTCCCTCGTGAAAGCAACCTAGGACTATGTGCCGATAGATCAGAACGTGTCGGTGGGCGAGAGCGCCGCATTGTCGACGTCGACATGCCTGCCATTCGAACTATGTGACGGCATGCAGAATCACAGCTAAGCTGTGGTTCTCGCTACCAATATGCACTACTAGTACATACTCACCTGATTTCTCCCCGCATTTCAATCACAAAGCCATTCTGGGCGGTTCTCAGCGAGCCGCGCATTGCAGCATACCAAAAGCATTTTTGAGCCTCTCACGACAAGGTGGACATTCTTTGTCTCGAGTCGTTTCCGCCGGCAAGAACTTGGCCCTCTTTGCCAAGCATGTCGATGGTACCCAGGACGTGAGTACTCGAGATGGTATGTAGTAGAGTCGGCATTGACGTCTTTGTCGCTTAGGAAATTTCTCTTGCGCACTCGTTCAACGAGGGCCAGATTGAATGGTTCAAGGCTGGCTCTGCTCCCGACCTGGATTATTACCTCCTATCATCCTCGACGACTGTCTTCTGCTCATCGAGAGTCTGGTTTGAGGAGGCTAGCCACCGACGATTGCCAGAACACGGAGGCAACTCGATCAAGCATCTTACTATACCATGTCATGAACAACGATGCGACAGATTCAGAAGCTGCCCTTGGTGGGCCTCGAATCCACCTAGGTCGGACAGGCGCCGCCCCGTATGTCATCTCCGACGCCACGGCATTCCCAGCAACTTTTCGGGAGACGCGTTATCTACTAAGCTACGATAGTCTTCCCACTCAATGATGCCACCCATCAAATCCAATCGTTCACTCTCGACGGAATCCTTGACAGCGCCCTCGTAACGACCTCTCAAACAATGTCCAATGTCTCCCATTCTCTCAAGTTTTGTCCGGCCAGACACTGCAACCTCACAGCTTCTGCTTCCATCTCCCTCTATGTCCCAGCATTCACTCGCTCTTTCTGACGTTCCACCCTCACCCGACTCGGACACTATCTCGTGCATCTGTGGCTTTATCCATCGTGATGGGTTTTGATCGTGTGCGACGGCTGTTCGCGATGGTGTCATGCAACTTGTTTTAGCGTCGTCTAAAGCGAACTGATACTCGAATTCTGGAATTGTCATCTCACTAAGCACATTCACGGCGACCTATAGTTGGAAAAGCACATAAAACAAAGGACGTTCCCTGGACTGATTCTTCGGTTACGTAAGGGCGGATCTCGGTTCGAACGCCTCATGAGCTCGTCCATGTGCGAACAACGCCGAACCGAAGTACCAAGCATCCATTCATCCCAGACGGATGTATCGTACCTCAAAGGGTGACCGATCAAGAGGTGAGTGCTCATAGCGGCGCTCGAGGTGTGACTCATCTCGGTGCACCCCCGAGGCCATGTCCCTTTATTGCCATTTGTGAGTTGGTTTCTCCTGCGCAACGTGTCATCGATGATGACGTCGATTATTATTATGATTACTTTTCGGGGTGGACGACAGACAAGCAACATCCTCATCCTCCGTGGTCAGATCGCGATCCTTCCGCATGACCACACCACTTCCTCTCCCAGCTCGTCGGCGAGTGTTTCTCAACCAACAGTCCTGACATTGACACCTCTGCAGCGTTGTCGATCACGCCCAGTACCACAAGTTAGTCACCTCTCTCGTCCCTCCGTTTATCAAGTTATTCATTCGTGCTATCCTCTCCCTCTCCTCTCTCCCTCTTCCCGTCCTTTCCACCGTTACCCCACGTCGTCCAGAGGGCCTCGATCTTAACCTGCAATTCACTAGCATCATCGCTTTCTTACCTGCCTCCGATTCCGGAGAACTCGACCTCTTTGCACAAGTCGGTATCCAGCTCGTCCATGGTTGAGCCATCGATTCAGAGGGCCCGGAAGCGGATGTGATGGCGCAGATCCGGGACTACAATTCCCCGGTGACATCGACCGCCGACTCGGATTATCTCGCTGTGAGCAGATCGTCGGGCGGGGACAAACGCGAAGGGTATTCGGGCAGGCGGAGGGGAGTCGGAGGCAGAGCCTAGTCGGATCGGGGGGAGCAGTGCCCCAGCGGATTCGACTGCCAGCATGGCGGGTTCCCTTACTTGCGCTATGATGGCCTATTACTCGGACGAGGACCGACGCAAATCGAGCAGGGTCGCCCCTGCCCGGCTCTACAACTGACCTCATGCGTTCCCCCCCTGTAGCTATCATCGCCCAACAGTTTTTGGACCCGACGAAATTGCAACTGACACACCGTGGTTCGCGTGGACGTTCCAATCCGGGTCGCTCGTCGCGCTCTGTCGCCACGCCACCTCTTCGTCGTTTACAATCCTCCGGTACAGGCTCAGGCACAGTCGTATACCACCCCGACCCCAACCACGACCCCAACGCCGCTCTCAGTGCCTCCAATCCCACTTTCAATCCCGACATGAACTCTGCTGATGCTGACGCCACCGCCAACCCTACAGATCATGTCTACGACCTTTCCATCTATGCCCTCGTCACGGACGACGTCTTGCTCCACAATCGTCCATCGTCCGGGAACGTCTCGAAGACATCGATGGTGGCTGATTCACCTTGTGTGATTCCGCTTTCCACCACGCCGAGCCGGTGGGCGGGGACGTGGTGGGTTAGGCGGCCGAGGCGGCGCTGAGACGATTTGAGATGGAGGTGGGGTGGGGTGGTCGATCCGGCCGAGTGAGTCGTTTCGTTCGTTTCGTTCGTTTTTTGGGTCGGTTTCTTGCCTTGTGATGTCTTTTTCCCTTGCTTGCTTGTGGGATGTACGCTGACGTCGGAAGTGTTATCACTAGTCCGGCTCTCGCGCGACAGCTCCACCAGTGCTTTCAACAAGTGCTCAACTGACGACGCGCCGAGGAAGAGGCGGCAGCGGAGAAGGAAGAACAGGTTGAAAGGCAAGAAGATCAAGGGTTGCGTAGTCATGTAGGGGTTTACTTCGGTTTCGGTTTACTTTTGCATGGTTGTATTTCACGCTCGGGCACACTGTTTCAGCAGAGGTTGATTCCCAAGCGTGACATGGGATTCGACTCGGCGAGGGGACCTGCTGACCGGTTGACCTACCTTTGAGACTTGGATTCCAGATTACGGTTGTTCCGAGTTCACCCAGACGGGTTGCAAGACATCAACTAAAAAGCAACATGAAGGCCAGAGCTTGCAGTTGTGTCATGGGAGGAACCGACCAGATGATGGTGTCTGGTCGAGCCTTGCAGTCATAAACAGCCTTCGGGGGAGCACAGACTCGGTCGAGTAACCAATCAGGTGCGACCACACGCTCGAATGTTTACTGGCACCCACGGAGTCTTTTCAAACTGCCAGTGGAACCACCCTACTCTTTGGCGGATCCATTCATTCCATTCGTCACCTGGTCAATGGAGTGCCCATTTTGCCATTGTCTATGCTGATGAGCCTGGTAGACATTGATGTCACCAAAAATGAATCGAAATGAAAATTCCAACCCTTTAGGCATCCTCCACCGCAACACCGTCGCCTCCTCGTCCCCACCCTCCAACCTTCCGTCCGTCCTCATTTTCTATCACATCATGACCGACGACGTTGAGATGCTAGAAGTGAATCACAACGCCCTCGAGGTCGACCCAAGGTCTCCCGCTCACGTCCAACACAACGGACAAGCTCATATATCTACGAATCAAAGAGTAGCAAAGAAAGGGAGACATGTGGGAATGGTTGTCCTCTGAGTCGAACAAGGTGGTATAGAGAGCTATGTTGAATATCAACTAGCGACCAACATGAATAAAAGGAACCCAAGACGAGAAAGACGCCCCAGAGTCACGCAGATGCTCAACAGCATAATGCAACGCTTCTGCAGCCTCCATGCTGTCAGGAACCTTGCCGGTCCGAAACAGATGCTCATACACCTTCTGCGTCACTCTCGGTGCATCACGGTCCATTATTGACCACATCGTTGCGATCACCCCTCCATATCCAGCAAGAAGCATCCCGGCAGCGAGATGTACAGACTCTTCCGGCAGATACACGTCTCCCTGTGCGGTCTGGCAGGCAGAGAGAAATGCGAGACCACCTTGAGGGCATGCCAACCGGATGATGTCTGAAAGCTTCAAACGACGACGGTTTGCAAGACAAAGCCCGCTGTCAAGCGGATCGTGAGGATCTTGCACGCCATGACATGCGAAGTGTACCCAGTCAGCATTCTTCATCTTCTCCATCACATCCTCGATGGTACCATGGGACTCCTGGAGGGTTACGAAATCGGACTTGGCGGACAGTGCTTCGATGAGGTCGATTTCTTCCTTTACGCACGTGAGGATCATCTGGCCATCGTTCGGCGGCTGAGGAACAGCAACGAGGCGAATATTGGATAAGGAACCGTTCGAGTCTTTCTGAGCTGATGGTGCGAGAGCGCTAAGACTTGGTATATAGGAGGATATAGCGAAGTCGGAAAGCTTCGCGCCCGCCCCATCTGTACCATAGCAACCAGCAGCGTGTATAGGCAGAAAAGCAAAAGGCCCGCTCGGGCACCAATAAATATGGGTCAATTTCTTGGTACCCGATCACGGAGCCTGAGAGCATGCAAATTTCTGTCAGAATGCATTGACTCTGAAAAGGTTCAGACAGACGACATACCGAAATGTCAAGGGCCTCCAGAATGGGGTTTACAACGTTCCTCCACAGGAATGCCAGAATCCACTGGAATCGGTCGTCGGGTGTGAATCCTTCAGTTCTACAGTGACCTCAAAAACTGTTGCAATGTTTGGCAGTTTTGGATTAGTGGTGATATAGCGCTTCATAGTGTGGGAATTTCACTTAGTGTTGGTGGGGTCAAGTGAAGTAGTCATTCCTGGCTTTCCAGTGGTTCCTGAATCATGTGATTCGACTTAGTGGCTGTGGAGATATGCCTACTTTAGTACAGCAATATCATTGCAACAGTTT